>VZRM01005893.1:0-44596 GCA_013397955.1 Grantiella picta | reverse complement strand
TCTCCCCCTCTCAGTGCTGGCTGTGATGGCACGAGGGAGAAACCCCTTCCCTCTACCTTTTATCTCCTTCCCGTTGTCACCGCGCCGTGCCAGCTGCTCACCGGAGGCCACGCTCACCTCGGCAGGAGCCATCCAGGTTTGCAGGAGGTGTCAGCCGGCGGTGTCGAGGCCGACTGCCACCGCTGCACCTCTGGGCCACAGAGCAGGCGCTCTAGGTGAGAGCTGGACGGACTTCCCGGGTGAGACGAGCTACAATACACAACAGCAATGGGTTTGAGCAATGAGTTGAGAACAGAGCACGTTCTTCACGTTCACCACTTAGACACACACAAGGCTATCCAGGCCAAACTAGAGCTGGCAGAAGTGCTCAGAAGCCACTTTCCATCATTTACCAGCAATTCTGACTAACCTAGGAGGTCCCAGTCAACTAGAGGTCAGCAAATGTGACACCTAGGGACAAAAATGTGGGAAAGGGGATCCAGGGAACTACAGGCCTGTCAGCCTGAGCTCGGTGCCAAAGTCAAGGGGCAGATCCTCTTGGGTGCCATCACATGGCACCACAGAACAACCAGGGGGTCACACTCGGCCAGTGTGGGTTTGTGACAGGCAGGTTCTGCTTGGCTAATCTGATCTCCTATGGCAAGGTGACCTGCTTGGTGGATGAGGGACAGGCTGTGGATTTTGTCTGCCTGGACTTTAGAAAAACCTTTGACCCCACTTCCAATAGCATTGCCCTGGAAAAGCTGCTCATAGCTTGGACTTATTCAGGTTACTGGAGACACTGAATGCTGCTGGTTGTCAGTTGGTTAATATCTGATTTCATTTCCTTATAGGTTTAGCAATACCACTCTTCAGTCTCACATGAATATGGTGCGATTTTTAATATTCCTTCAGAGTAAATATAGACAAATAGTGCGATGCTCTATTGCTTTTTACCATGCCTGTTTCTTTTCTTCCCAGGGAAGCACAACATTAAGAAGTCCCACCTGTGGGTTAGGGCACACAGGCCCTGCAAAGTCTCAGCTGATGAGCGAAGAAACCAACAGTGAGCAGCTTTGCTGAGCTGTTTATGTTCTGCTGTGGAGAACTTACTTTTGTGCAGTTTCCAGTCCATGTCTTTCCTGATAAATGTTTGGTCTTCTGACAAAGACACAGAGGAAAGGAAGGAATCCTGTATAAAAACTTTTATATTTTTCTGTGAAGGGGGAAAGCATGCATTTTGACTAAAAGTGATTGATTCTTTTAATTACTCTGATTCAGTAATTAAAGAAGTTAATATTGATGTAAATGTTATATTTTTAGAGGCTAAGACAAAAAAACCCTGTAAACAGCAGGAAACAAACAAACTACAGGACAGCACAAATATATAAAAATAAACAAGCTCATTTTAAATCTTATTTGTATTTCAGTCTTAGCAGAAGCCCCAACCTTTTTTATAAGTTTTTTTTGAAGGCATCTTCTCTGAATTTTTAAGCTGGATGCTGCCTGAATGTTTTGTCTTTCAAATGTTTGCTTATTGATTCAGCTGGTTTCTTAAAGCACCAGCATGAGAACATCTGAACCCCAGCATGCTTGTATATATCAAAGCTTAAAGTTATTAATTTTCCTACATAGTAGAGCCATTTGTAACCTACTGCCATATGGCTCTCTTCTCTCCTCATCTTCTGTGCACATTTTAATGCATAAAAACACATATGATACGCAATTTATTTAAAATACACCCTTGTCTTTCTCTGAATAATTTTCTCAGTCAGCAGTAATCATGTACCCTGTTTCCACTCTAGTATTTTAATGGAAAAAATTTAAACTGCTTAAAAGACAATATACCTTCCTTGGCTTGGCTTTTGAGGAGTTTCTCTGAGTCTGGGCTCTGTGCTGTCATCACAGGAAATCTAACCCACACCACTGCTAAAGGCACAAAAGTTTCCCCCATTAAAATAGAGAAGGAAGTGAAAGCTGGCCCAAAATGGACATTAAAGCAACATGGCTTAGCCATGGCTCAGAAAACCACACTGTCTCTTGCAGAAACCCTTTGGACCAGGCCTGCTCTTTCCTATCATGCTACATTTAAACCTACCTTACAACTCTTCAAACCCATTCCCAATATCTTTTAGCCTTCACTCCCCTGTCCCTGGAAGCATGTTTAGAGTTTACCTGTGCTTGTGGATGGGGACATCCTCCAGCAACCCGCAGTGGGCAATCCAGCAGTTCCCTCTGGGCTGTTCAAGGCTGGATACACACACCCATTGCCTGAAGCCCAGGAGGGCTCCGTTTTGCCATTTTCCTGATTTTGTCTGGGATAGAGTTAATTTTCTTCCTAGTTGTTTGTGCTGTGGTTTGGATTTAGGATGAGAATAATTTTAATAACACACTGACGTTTTAGTTGCTGATGAGCAGTTCTGACACTAAGGCAAGAACTCTTCAGCTTCTCACCCCACTCTGGCATTAAGGAGACTGGGGATCTACAAAAAGCTGGGAGGGGACACAACTGGGACAGATGACCCCAAATGGCCAAAGGAATATTTCATATCATATGGTGTCATGCTCAGCATATAAACCAGGGGGAAATCTGGCAGAGGACCACTGTTCAGGAGTTGGCTGGGCACTGGTCAGTGAGTGGTGAGCAAATGCATTTTGCATCACTTGTTCTGTACAACAATGACAACATCATCATATTATTATTATTATTATTACCATTATCACCATATTATTATCTTATTATTATTATTATTTTCAGTTTCAGTATTATTAACCCATTTTAATCTCAGCCCACAAATTTTACTTCTTTTCCACTAATTCTCTCCCCCATCCCACTGGCAGTGGGGAGTGAGGGAGTGGCTGTGTGCTGTTCAGCTCCCTTCTCTGTTAAAACACAACAGCCATAACCACCCAAGGCTAACCCTGGCTGTGGTGTGTGGTTTTAACTCCTAGCACATGGCAGTTTCCTCTAACTGAATGACAGAGACACCAAGAGCTGGGCACAACCTGTCAGGTTAGAAGGAAAACCAGAGCTGTGCCATTTGGTACCTCTGCCACAGCTGGCTACAAAGCCAGCAGCCCAAAGCTGAAGGGCTCAGGGCTGCAGACAGCAGAGCACTGCTGCCTGTTTGGTCATAACAAAGAACAAGGAATTGTGTACCCAAAAGCAGGGTGAGGAGAAACAAGAGACAGACAGATTGAGCTTTGGCCTGATCACTTTATTATATGTTTTTTATATCACATCCAACCACACACATTTCAGAGGAATGTGCTGTGAGTATGGACACAGCTGGACATTACTGGTACAAAAAAATTGTTGTTTTAATTTCACACAGTCAGAATCTCTGCAGAGCTGCGAGGCAGCAATGGTTGAGTTCTGCAGGATGCTTCTTCCTAGGCTATAATCTTGCTTTGGAAGAATGAGGGCTGCTAAACTCAGGAAGTATCCAGAAGTGGTAGGATTTAAGCATCTGCACTCCCTTTGCTTTGGGTTGCTTTTAACAGGATGCTTTTAAAGCACCATGAAGTTCTCCCTAGTCCTCTCTGACCTTGTTGACTTTGCCCAGGGCCAGTATGAAGGAGGCTAAGCTTCACTTTCTTAGTATCACTTAAAATTGCCAAGTGAACTAATTCTTATAGGTTTCAAGAAATTTAGTTTACATAATAAAGGCAGAATAACCAACTGAAAATTAAATACTGATGAGAACTGCTAATTATCTCCAGTTCTGAATTAATGTTCTCATATGCTTACCTACAAATCTGTGAATAATTCCACCAAAAAATGTGAGTGGGAATTCATTAACTGTAAACATTAATCAACTTGAAGTCAAAACCATGTAACTGATTTGTCATGGTATAAATCACATTTGATATAGAAATGTATCTTCAAGAATCTACTGTGTGCTCTTTCCTTCCACAGTAGATACTGCAGTCAGTTAGCAAGCAAGTTAACTTATTTCTGCCATCATAAGAAACACTCAATAGAAAATAATTTGTGATGGCAGGTAACTGAATAAGAGCACCAAACTCTGCATAGATACATTGATGGGTTCACACAGAGAAATGCTGTGCTCATGAGCCCACAGATCCCTATTTGGACACCTGAACCTTCCTGTATGTCGAATTATATGGACTTGAGAGAGCACAGCCATTCAAACAGACACAGTGAACCTATTAAAATAACCTGACTTCACTTTTCCCCAGTTCCTGATGGAACAGCTGTCAGTCTAAGCAAGTTGCACGCTAATTTGTCCCTGAAACACAGTTGAGTCAGTGACAGATACCCTGTCATCCCCATGGCATTGAGAGACATGAGGTTTAAACTTGGAGGATATTGCATCTGGTCTTTATAGCACAGGAAAAGATATCTAAGAGCAGAAGGAAAAACATCATTGGTGTACTTCCCAGAAAAAATATGTGAAACAATAAAGCAGCCTGAGCTTTAGGTGTTTTGGGGTATTTTTTTGTGTTGTTTGCTTGGTTGGGTGTGGGGTTTTTTTGGTTGTGGTTTCTTTTTTTCATTTGTTTTATGTGAAAAGGCAGATTTTATCAGATGTCACATTGGATGCAAAGAGGCTCAGAACTGTATTGCTAACAGCAGCCAATTCTTATTGCTTATAACTATTAACTATATGTTATATAAATATTACTATTTATAATATAACTATTAACTGATTTTTTGAGACAGCAGCAACCACCTGGAGCTACACCAAGTAAGAAACAGGACAAAAGGAGTGACTCCACTCACACCAGCACCCAGGCAGTTTTACTGATGACTTACCTTTGCCACATGCACAGAAAATGGCAACAGAGGAGGTCTTGGTAACAAGCAAGTTCTTTCTGATTGATCCAGCTGCTTTGAATGGGGTATTGCATATATCCCTAGATTTTAACAGGAAGCCTATGTATGTTTTATCTTGCCTAAGCAAGTTTATTCTCCTGTGAAGACAGGCAGAGTTTTGAGGCTGTTCAGCCTGGAGAAGAGATGGAGACCTTAGAGCACCTTCCAGTACCAAAAGGAAGCCTATGAGAGAGTTGGAGAGGCACTTTGGACAAGGGCATGCAGGGATAGGACAAGGGGTAAGGACATTAAACTGAAAGAGAGCAGGTTTAGATTAGGTATTAAGACGAAATTCTTTACTGTGAGGGTGGTGAGGCACTGGAACAAGTTGCCCAGAGAAGCTGTGGATTTTCCATCTCTGGAAGTGTTCAAGGCAGGTTGGATAGAGCTCTGAGAAACCTGGTCTAGCAAAAGGTGCCCCTGCCCATGGTAGGAAGGCTGTAACTAGATGATCCTTAACGTCATTTCTAACCCAAAGCATTCTATAATTCTATAATGATTCTGCACAGAATCCCATGTTTTTTCTCTTTTTAGAATCTGATATTGCAACTCATGAAAATGTCGTCAAAGCATCCGTCTTTATTTCTGCTCAGATGGTCACCAGCCCTTGATCAAATCAAGAGCCTGAGTTCCTGGTCTCTTTACGACTAGATGTATCCATCTTGTACCTCATGCCCATATTTTAGATACCCCATATGCGAGTGTAATTCAGTTATTCAGAAAATTCCCATAAATTGCTCAACCTTAAATTACCATATGGTACTCTACATCCTTAAATTACCATAAGTTACTCTGTATTTATTAGTGGGAACACATGCAACCAGAATAATGAATAGCTTCAAAGAGAAAAATCGTTAAAGGCCAATCAGCTGCAATTTCTGTGCTGAAAGTGACTGAATTAGTATTCAGTGGATCTTATTTCTTTTCCCTCTAAAACTCACTTGTTGTGATAAAAATAAATGCTTATTAGTCCTGAATCAATTCTGCCAACTTGAGGCATCTACTCAATACTTGGCCTCTGAGATGTTTAAGTTTGGGTAAAATTAAATACTGAGATACCTCATATTTAATCCTCAGCAGAAGAAAACACCACAGGATTCATGACTGATGTTTTCACATAAAGTAGTTATCACAACATTACAACATGTATATGTCAGACTCATGAACAGGTTAATAAAGAATCTAAACTTTGCTGTCAGTAAAGTTAAAAGATTCTCCTCTCCAAAAGCTATCCCACCCTCCCCAGTACCTTGAGGCAGTATGAATACATACAGATGTGTGCATGTATAGATGAAAATACAAACGTACACACACACACAAGTCCTGCACATTCAGAATATAACTAATTCATTAAAAATTTATTAGTGGAATACACTAGTAGAAAGTGTATATTCATCATAGCATAATGGAAGTCATGTTCTGAAATTATTTTTTTTTTTTTAATTTGCTTTCCTATGTTTTTCTTGACAATTCCTTGCAACTGCCAATTAGATTGCAAAAATGCACTGGAATGGTTTATAAAAGGTATTTTGCATAGAGAATTAGATTGGTAAAGACTATGACAAGTATTTTCCAGGTCTGCATCTGAAACCATTAATTAGATCTATACTAATCGATACCCAGGTACTGCTTCATGACAAGTATCTTTGTGTAAAGGAAGTTTTTCAGGAGTAGCTTAAACCTTTTATAAAGGAAAAAAATATTCCTCCAGCAAACACTTCTCCAAGCAAAAGGGACTATACCTTGAGTTTGAAATGATTGTAATAGTCTTGACCAAAAAGCTTTCTTGATGCTTGGTTCTTCTACCTTAAAGATGTCAAGTTATCTTTAGACCAAGCTGATTTTTATCACAAGCACAAAGAAAAATGTATTGCATGGGGAGGAGGGGAAACAAATCCCACCGTATTTCCAGAAATGTGTTACAAATGGCACATAGGACTGCTGGCACAAAATTTTAAATCAAAATTTTTATTACATGCTAATATGTGATTGGCTGCAGGCTTTGAGTTCATCTAATCCGCTTAATGAGAATAGAAAGAATAAATTGACAGAAGGCAAGGAAATTAAAAAGCTCTTATGGCCCATTATTGAAACAAAGCACAAAAATCTGAAATAAAATACAAGCTTTAACCTTATTTGTTACTCTCACGGGATCTGTTGTTTCATTAATAAAGAGCCAATTTTGGACAAAGGACATACACACAGACCAAATCCTTCCTCTTTTATTTCACTTTCCTGCAGAAAAGCATCCATGTTGAGGCAGGGGGAATAGAAGGAAGGACAGCTGTCTCTCTTCCATCTGGAAGGTCTTGTCCAGATCATTTGGGTTTTGTACATAAAGAAGACATAGGATAAGAGGCACAGTGTGCCTGAATATTTATCAGGTCAATTGTTCAGGTGTATTGAAGAATACACTTGAATAATTATCAACCCCCTCCAGTAAATACCTCTGTGAATTTGTGTGTTGGCAGAATTGGAACATTAGCAAGGCTGTACAGGGGATTTCACAGAGATAAACAAGGAGTGCAATAGTGCATATCTTGGCAACGTCCCTGGCCCTGCAGTGCAGACACCTGATAGAACTTTGCCCTAGCAGAAAACTCCTTAACACAAAGTCTTATTTTAAGGAATTTCTTATTTCTATTTTATTTAAGTAGCATAGGAAGGATACACATTTGAAATTAATAAAAATACTTTAAAATATACTTTTTAATTTAACATTTTTTCTATTTATTTCAACTTTTAAAAGAATACATTATGTATTCCAAACATGCAGCCAAGGAAAGCACTAAAAATAATTCTAAAATCAAATAATGCAGTAACAGACAAATAAGTCTATAATAGCCAAATATTTTCTCTGAAATTCTGTAAACAGATTGTGATCGGGACCTCTGAGGAAGAGCTGTCTAAAAAAGTACGACTTCAAGAAACAAAATCCTAGAAAAATTGAGAACAATCTCTTTTAAAGAGATGAAAATCATCTCTTTTAAATATCCATATGTTATACTTTGTATAAGCCTATTTAAGATATGCTGAACAAATGAGCCTTAAGAGTAATTGAACACAGAAATGGAAATGCTAATAGGCAGTGTCTCCTGGTGGCTTGCAGCCATTTAATTATTATAGAATGGTCTGGGTTGAAAGGGACCTTAAAGATCATCTAGTTCCAACCCCACTGCCATGGGCAGGGACACCTTGCACTAGACCAAGTTGGTCAAGGCCCCATCCAGCCTGGTGCTGAACACTTTGAGGGACAGGACATCCACAGCTTCTCTGGACAACTTGGTTCAGTGACTCACCACTCACATGGTAAAGAATTTTCTCCAGTACCTAATCTAAACCAACTGTCTTTCAGTTTAAAGCCATTATTCCTTGTTCTATCACATGCCCTTGTCCAAAAGCCCTCTCCAGCACTATTGCATGCCCCCCTTAGGTACTAGGAGGGTGCTCTAAGGTCTCTCCAGAGCATTCTCTTTCTCAGGCTGAACAACCCCAACTCTCTCAGCCTGTAGTCATAGATGAGGTGCTCCAGCCCTCTGATCATCTTTGTGTCCCTCTTCTGGACTTGTTCCAACTGGTCCATGTCTGTCTTGTGTTGGGATCCTCAGAGCTGGATGCATCTCTCCAGATGGGGTCTCACCAGAGCAGAGCAGAGGGGCAGAATCCCCTTCTGGACCTGCAGACCATGTTTTTCATGATGCAGCCCAGGATATGTTTGGCTTTCTGGGCTGCAAGTGTACATTGCTGGGTCATGTCCATCCTCTCATCCCCCAGCAGCCCCAAATCCTTTTCTCCAGGGCTGCTCACAATCCATTCTTTGCCCAGCCTGCTTTTGTGCTTGGGAATTCCCTGCCTCAGGTGTAGAGCAGCTTGGTGTGCAATAACACTCTAGGATCCTCAAGGTAACAAATGATTTAAATAATAAAATATCCTTGACTCTCATAGAAGCAAAATAAGAGAGAGACTACTTGATTCATCATTCCTAGGAGCACCATGATTACAAAGAGATGAGTGACATGGAAAAAGGGATGAACCTTCCCCCATGTTGTTATTTCCACATGCAAACAAGAACCACCTTGAAACAGACACACATTTGGAATGTGAGTTCTAGTCACTGCATATTGTATTACCGCTGAAGTGGTAACCATTTTACTTGACTTTGTTTCCTCTGTTGCAGGAGACAGCAGAGCATGTTTCCAGACATATAACTCACAGCAAGAATTTGACAAAGAACAGCTGAAATTCTCATATATATTGAAGCTGCCTGCAGTAGACCAGAGGTGACAAAAGGATATTAACTATGGTTCCTTCATTCCTCCATTTTCCAAATATCACATGTTCTTAACTCTGTGTTCCCAAAGATTAAATCTCAGGTTACTAAGTAATATTCAAATACATCTAAAAGCACTTAATTCATGATGCAAAGTAATAAGCTGCCTAAAATCTTTTCTATAGAACTTCTGCAGGAATTCTACCACCTTGTTTGACGTTATTGGCCAACAAATAAAATTTAGACGCAAAACAGTCATGCAACAGTAATACATTCACTGAGCCTTTTCAAAAAGCATTTTCTAGACAGTTTTAAAGGACAGAATGAAAAGAGGTTTACAAATTCAGTCTGTTTTAACTTACCCAGGTAAAAGTAAAGAAAAGCTTTTCAATATTGGATATACAATATAATCCTGCTGTAAGGAGAAGGAAAATCCCCGAAAAGCTTCTGCATTTGGAGGGTTTCTGCAAGCCACTGCTTGCCCCCCTCCTAAATTCTCACTTGTTATTTAAGCAGTTCACTGATACAAATCTGGACAATTTACAGGGAGTCAAAACAATCACAACTAAAGAAACACTTACTCTTCTCTTAATAATTCTTTTAGAGTTCTGAAATAATATTGAAAGGGAGATGCAAACTAAAAGGCCGCTTATATTTGTGTCTCTCAGTACTTTGGTACCACAGATGACAGGAGCTTTCCTGCCAGTACACAATATATTAGGCATTCTTTGCTTTGGAGTTGTAAGCCAGCAATGAAAAAAGCCCAACTCAGGGTGGAGCTGTCACAACTGACTCTTTGGTTTAAATATAATGACAATGCAAATTTAAAATTAGAAACAAAAATCTTCAGATACAATTACTCAACTCAATTTAACCATACCAGGTTGTTAAACCAAAGCATCCTCATTGGTCTGAGTACTCTTACATTGCAAACACACCATTTTTGGACTTGTGCATCACAGACAGAATGGTTAAGTGACAATGCAGCATTTACAGCGGCATCAAAGGCAGAAGCAGAACCTCTGAGTTTCCCATCCCAGGTTACAATGCTGGTGCTTTTGCTGTCAGCCATTTTCTCATTTCAAATGAGTCACTTGCGATGAAGTATAGTCAAATGAAAATGGCACAACTGAGAGTATGACAAGACCTTAACTAATAGCACTCGATGTATAATTGCCAGATATACTCTTACTTTGCTTTTGGAAAAAGCTACTAAAACATATTTTAGAAATGTGAACAGATTTTACTGCAAGTATAAATAAGTCCCAAACCAATAATCTAAAAAGTGCATATACAGTGAAATTGCTCCATTTAATTACCTGTATAAGAAACATAATACCCCATTCATTTCACTCACATTTCACTCAAAACTACTGAATGTCAAAATATCAACTCCGTTTTTTGGTCAACAGTATTTGAACTAGAGATTTTTTTCTTTATAATACATTCTACTTTGCATGTCATATGCTTGTAACTCTTTATCTGAATACTTTTTTCATAGGTAAACAGTGGCATTTTAAAACAGAAGTGAATTCAAATAAAGTCATTTGGAAAAAGCAACGCATAAATCTATCCACCAATGCAATCGCAGACTTTGACAATTGTTTTGACAAAGATGTTAATGCAGAAGACATTTTCCATAGCTCTGAAAAAGCTTACTTCATTGATGACAAAGTCAAAAAACTCTCCTACAGACTTTTCTACAGACAAATTCTAGTGAAGAAATTTGATTCCCCTTGTAAAACATCCCCTTTCTGATTTTCAGCAAATTGTAGTGAGCTTGTCAGATCGTCTACCTATCCAGTTCCTAACAAGTTGTTAACACAAACTACAGCAGAGCACACTGAATAATTAGTTTCCAGAGTTCACCTTTATTAAAAACAAGGTTTTTGTTGTGAGAACAAATAATCTCTCACTCGTAGCTTGAAAGCCTAAGATAGGATCATTGGCTTCCAGGGTTGCTACCAGCTGTTTAGCAACCTGTCCCACTTGTCTTCCTTCCTTCCTGTTGTAGAGAACTGTGGCCAGAGGAGTCGGCTGGCGATAGATGAAAACTCGTCGCAAGCACTCGCAGAGAGCAGCGTAGGAGTGATCTGGAGCACAAGCCATGAACTTCTTGTCTTGCTTTGATGCTTGGACATAACCTATATAGCCCAAAAGCAAGTAGAAGGGATAAGTAATATATGGGTTTCAACAGCATTTTAACTACCTAATACAAACTGAAAAAATAATATGCAATTAGTAACCAAAAACCCCCAAAACAAAACAAAAAAACAAACAAAAAACCATTCCAAAACCAGCAAAAAACTAAACAAAGAAAAAACCAAACCAAAAAAAGCCCCCCCCAACATCCCCCCCCAAAACCCCACAAAAAAACCCCCAAACCATTCTTATTACATAAGCCAGTACTTTCTGACGGGATGTATTAACCAGTTTAATGCCGATATACAATTCCTGTGTTCCTCAAGAGGTGTTTTAGATACATATGAATGAACAGCAAGATACTCTTCCCACATCTGGCTCCGCTCTGCCCCACAAGGTCTTTCATTTTCTCAGCAGGATCATAAGGCACAGACATGGTCCATATGGGCAATCTTGGCCCAATATTAGCAGTCTAAGCAGGATAAATCTCTCCCCTCATCTCCCATTGTGTAACTACATTTAAAAATTAAAATTTCTGAGCCAACCTAATCTTAAACAGACACTTAAAACTTGTCTTCTGTTTAGAACTGACTGAAAAAAATTAGTTTTTAACACACTGTAATTTCAGTTAATATTCACTCAGAAGGCAAAAGCCCCTCCCTTTTCCACTTTCATTACAGGACTGTGGTAGCAAACAGACTCATTTCAGACTGATTTCCTTTCACACTTCTGTAAAGAGAATTGAGCTACAATCTTTGCAAAATTATCTACCATCTTTCTGAAAGGTTATTTGCTTCACTTCCATTGAACAGTGCATGTCAGTGGTTACCACATGGGACAACAAAACAGGAAAAATCTAAAGGTCATATTAAAACAACTTACCATAAGATTAGACACATCCAGACATACAATCAATTAACTGCAGCTATTGCCCTGATGATGTCTGTGTGAATGTTAAGGTGGTGATTATGCTTTCCAGTCTCTAACTCAAGGTCACTTATCCAAGGAACTCTCCTTTCTACTGTGCAGTACTGTACTTGCATCCTATACATGGTCTGAAAAGGCTTGTTTTCCTCCCAGGGCATAAACACTTTATTTTCATGTTCTCTTATTTCTAAAATTAAGCTACCATACTGTTATCAACGGAATTACAATAACTTTCAATTCAGATTTAAATAAGTGAGATCTCAACATAAGCCATACCAGAAGTATTCAGAAGCAAAATTCTCAGAGGTGTGTGACATAGATGTTAATTTCTTACCTAAAGCATTAAAAGTTGCAATGTGTTCCCACATATTCTCTGGCTGGTCAGAGTGAGGTTGCCAGAGAAGAGCATCAACATCATGCCTCAGGCAGAAGCATGGCATTTCTCTGGGATTCACAACAACTGAGAAAAGATACTGGTTGCTTCCAAGATTAATCTGAAAACAAAACAAATACAAAATATTGATTCAAAGCACAAATAGCAGGTTCTGTTACACATGCTGCCAGAGTTAGATGATCAACAGTTTTATGTTTGTTAATTGACAAAATGTTTGAATACTTTATGCTGCATCCCAGTGATCAACAGCTCAATGCACCACAGGTGCCTTACACGTTTCAAAGAGATGCAATTAAGTTTGTTGGAGTAATATTTAGAGAAACATTACATCCACTACACAAGCAAATGGGAATGTGTTTTGTGCAGAAATGGTTTTCTAGGATAGAGGATCCTAGCCCAGAACTTCTGATGATAGGAAAAGATTCTCTTTAAGTAATCGTATCTGGTTTTCTGCAGTGCTAATATGGAAGAAAATACTGTCCCCCTCAGGTAAAAGCTGGCAAGCACTGAAACAAGGATTAGTTAGAATACTAAAATTATGAAATGTCAACATTTTTTTAATTTTTCACAATCAACTAATTATTAAATTCCAGATTAGCATACTCTTAAATTAAAATGTTTGTGGGAGTTGTGGGTAAAAAGATGTACCAGCCACATTTCTGAAGGAAAAGGCCCCATAACTGCTAAGAAAAACCCCCAGACAACTTGAAAGAAGAACTAAATCAAAGTGAAAATATATTCCTGTACACTGAAAAATATCCTGAAATACTCATATTCCTACATACTCCAACAAGGACCAAAAATGCAAGTTCCCATAGAAGAGGTTGAAATTAATATTTCCTACCCACAGTAACAATCTTTTGACCATAATCCTTTAAACACAATAACCTTTGAGTTACTTTTATGCCACCTATTTTAAGAACTCTTTACAAGCACCCTGGAGTTCAAACTTGCTCCACGATGTCTTGATGCCTGCTGGAATGCAGCCTTTCTTGATCCCATGATCTCATGCTCCTCCTAATCTGTGAAATGTCTCTGAGGCACTAACTTCTTGCCCTTCAGTGTGAGAAGCAGTAGTTAGGGCTGAGTTATTCCGAACTTTATCCAGTCTGTCTTGAAAATCTCAAGGACAGAGGTTGCACAACTGACTAGACAACCCAAACCATTGTACAGCCATGATGTAAAAGTTTTTGTTTTCATCTACTTTTAACCTCTTGTTTCTTCTTATGCCTGCTATATCTTGTGCATCACTGAACAGCTAAAATCTATTTGAAATTAGTTTCTGTAAAATGTCCTCCTACCAAAACCAGATTTTATCTTTTGACAAATGTCTGTCTGTCACACTATCCACAAAACAGACTACTTTCTTGGGGGAGCTATGTACCTATACTGCCAAAGAAAAACCAGATAACAGATAAATTTTTAAAAAATCAAGAAAAAAACCCCACAAAGGTCTGTAAGATACAGATTTAGACTTCTTCTCAAGCTTTTTCAGAGGAAATGGGAAATTATGAACTAAATCTTGTCCTGTACAAAACAAGTTGTCCCACATGTACTTTGTGTGACACAAGGTAGTGATGAGGTGGAACACCAATGTTTATTACAAGCTTAGTAGAAACATCCCAAAAAAAATCCCAAACAACCCCAAGACAATGAGTTAATCTGCAATGCTTTCACATGGTTTTGCTGTTTCTAACTATAGACATTGGACCAGATCAAGTCCTAACACTGTTAGTCAGGGTTGCTTAACAAGCCAGATCAAGTCTGCTACTGAAGCATTTTGCCCACAATCTGTTATTTTCAGTGCGATTGACAAAGAAGTATTATAAAGTGATCTATGCTCCAGCTTCTTAGAAAAAAGGTCAGGTTTCTACAGTCTGTCTGAAATATTACTGAGGAAAATTCAAACAGTCATCTAAAAAAATTCATGCCACTGAAAAAAGACACTTTTAATTATTTTGATATAACTTTGCTTTTTCAAATGGCTCACTTGTAAAAGTATATATATTGTTTTAATCAAAACAAAAGGCTTTATTATATTCAAAAGTCACGGAAACACACATAAGGGTTGACACTTCCTGTTGCTATTGTGATTTGATATTATGGGAGAAATTTAAGTGATTTCAATAGTCTGCAGACTGTTGTACTGATAACAGAAGTAAAATTCCAAATAAAAAAAATGTTTTAAAGTATTCCTGTAATAATTTGCAGTACTTACTACATGGGTGACTTTCAAGGTATCGCCATCAAATCTGCACAAGCTTGCACCATCTTCAAGAAAAGCATCACATTCTTCTAATTCTTGAGCATTACAAGGTGGGTTTTCCTTTTCGGGATTTGGATTCTGAAAAAAAGAATGAACTACACTGAAAATTGAAACTTCTGGAAAAATATATACATATCAATCCTTTTTATAACAAAAAAAATCAATAGAACATGAAGAATTATTTGCATATCCATACACACTGAAAGATTAAGCTATTATATTCTTATTAAAAATTAATAGAATGATTTCTACTGTGGAGAACACACAAGTGGTAGGTACAATAAAATCAATTTCAGTTTGAGGAAAGGTACATAGTCCACTAAAACATGGACAATAAATTCCCTTCTTTAAGTAGCAAGCATATATAACCCTGAAAACCTATGCACATTTAGTAAATGTATATCAGTGTAATCTTGTTTCAGCTTGCCATCAGAAATGCTATTTAAAAACAGATTAATTCATTTTGTAAGCAGCTCTAAATACATGACACATTTCAGTTTTGCTAATAATTATGATTTTAATTTATTATAATCTATTTAAAATTAATGAAAACTTATGATTAGAAAAATCATCACTTCAAGCTCAGTATGATGTACAAACAAAAAGAAATTTGAAGTTCCAAACAAATCTATGGTAAAAATATATACTACAGTATCTTGCTCACAAATAGTGAAGGAGGAGAGAAATCAATCTGGACTACTAAATAGAATTTATTTTAATAACACTTTTCAGCCTTATTGACACAAAGTAATAATCCAAACCAAATATATGAAAAGCCACGGGGACTCACACTTCACAAGTTTCAGATGAGATGCTATTTTCTAATTAAACCAAGCATAACAATATAACAATTGTATATTGTTATATAACAATAATGCCAGAAAGTTCATAACGCCAGAAAGTTCATGAGTCTTGTTTATGGTTTCCTAAATTTTCCTTTTAAGCATGTCATTTACACTCACAATCTGTAGGTCAAGTACAGTATCCCTAGGAAAACAGTATAAAAGTTTTGCTAACCTGTTGATAAACAAGAAACAGACATCTTTCAGAATCACTGAAATTAATTGCTTTAAACAAACTGCCACATCCTAAAAGGTGGGAACAAATTTTATTTCCAATGTTAAATCAGGCTTCTGTTTGGTTCATAGACACCATTATATAAATTCAATTCAGTCCCCTAGAAAGAAGATTTTACTGTTCAAAGTACATTCACAACTTCACTGCCATTAGTTTGTTAACAGTTTTGAATTAAAAATTAATGTAGTTAGGAGACTGAATAGTAAATGAACTGATGAGCTAGGTCAATGCAGTACAAACGAGGGTATCAAGAAAAGACAACATGCAAAATTACAAGAATTTTAAATGTTTTGATTCTCAACTCTTTACCATTACTTCGGAGGTAAGATGCATCAGGCTTTCAGCTATTTCGGAGCACTGGGAAGAATCCACAATGAATTCCCCTCTTGTGTCACCAATGATTAGCTCTGGCCACTGGGATCCCTCATTTTTCTTAATCAGAGAAATTTCCAAACTAAAATGCAAAGAGAATACGGAGTACATGAAAACACTACATCCATTTGTCAGATTAGTCAAAAAGCTCTAAACATAGATAAGAGCACTTCTTCTCTTCAAACTGAATTAATAATGAAATCATATGGCATTAGTATTCGAATTATAAAATAAACTATTAAAACAAAAAATATTCTAAATAAAAACAGATCAAGGATGTGATTTCTAATAGCCTAAGCACAAACCTCAGAGTTTTCAATGTAAGTGTAGTTTCCCCTAAAGCAGTCTCATTAAAATATTTCAAACATGGCAGGAAATCACTTGTAAATCAATATATTCACAGACTGACAGAATTTTACTACAGGGGTTTATTTAAAACATAAGTAGTGGTTCCTAGGGCTACTTCAGTGTGCCCTACCTTTATATAGCATCTGGGACAAAAATATTTGTATTTTATAGACCTCAGAAATACTACAATATTTAATTATCTATACTATCTACAATCATATCTCAGAAGAGATAAGATTTCTGTGACATGTAAAAAAAAACCCCAACAAAAACAAGAAGAACCCAGTATAATCACTAAATTATTAGGAATAACTAAATAAGTAAAAAAAATATAAGACACATCCTGACATGCCAACATAGTAATTCCATTCAAATACTGTTTTAGACAAACACATAGATATAATGATAAACTAAAGTCAGTTTTATTACACCCACTTTTTATATACACTTAGAGGGTGTCCAGCAATGATAGCTGTAGTGCTCCTGACAGAAAACCCTCTGAGTTACTAATTACTGCACCAAAGCAGCAACAATTTGGTGACCTCTGAATCAGATTCTAAAGTAATTACACTCGTATTAGAAATAACATACTTTTACAGAAGACATTTGGAGCAAGTTTTAGACTTTTAATCAATAGATTTATAGTGGTGCTGCAGTACAAACATTAAGAACTGAGTGCAACTTATTACAATGGAATACGGAATTACTCTTTCTCATTAAAGTAGAAGCCTGAGATTCATGCAATATCACTCATTTGACTGAGTAATAAAACATCAAATTATTCAGCTGGTTATTTTTCAGCATGATACCTAATAACCAACAACTGCACGGTCACATTTTAATATAAATTAATAGTATAATCTATATAAAAATATTAGTCACTCCAATTTTTTTTTGAGAATTATTATCCATTACAGTTAACCTTTAGGAGACTGCAAAAACTCAACCTTATGACAACTCAAAGGGTAGCCTTTGTTTTAGATAAGCAGCTATCAACTGTTGAGTGGATCACCTGGTAGTGTACATGTTTCTTCTCAAGTTCATTAAATGGTGTGGATATCTCAGAGATAACCAGACCAGCATGGCTCAGCCCTCACAAAAGAAAAAAGTGACTGTTTTAGGGGGCGCTGAATTATTTTTTTGAACCCTCTTCATTCTTTCACATTTTTATTTAAGAATGAAAAAGCTCCTAAAATTTACTTCTCAAAAAAAAGCAGAAACATTTTTATTTGAGGTCTACAGCACGTTAAGTTCACCCAGATTCATTTTCTATAGTGCACATAATATATAATGGATTAGGAAAATATAATAAGACATTTAGAAGTCAAACCTAAAGAATTTCTGTTGTATTATTGATGTCTAAAGCAGGCTACTTGAAACAGAGGACTAGACAAAATTAGGAGTATAGAAAGCAGACAAATTTATTCAAGACCATCAAGGTACATTCAGGCAAGCAAAGTCCCCCTCGTGGGTCTACACCCAAAATGGACACTGGGTCATGAGCCCTTCACCTTTTATAAGTTCTGTCCTATTAACATATTGGTCCCTAATTCTCCAATCACTCTCTTAGGTGAGGATGTTAACCACCCCATGCCTGCTCCTCCCTCAACTCACAGTTGTTTACATATTTTCAGGCCCTAAGGCAATGAATGTGTCCTTGGATTTCTATTCAGAGGGATTTGTTTTGGCTAACGGTGCTGGGAACAGAGATTTTTACCATTTTATAAGAAGCACAGAATTACACCAAATTACAGATACATGAAGAGTAAAAAATTAGAAATTATTAAGGCATTGTTATTACTAAAATGCTTGTTTGTGGAAAGATGAAGAGAAATTAACACAAATAACAAGGTACGTTCAGACTAATCAATCCTGAAACCTAGTTTAAAAAATGATTGTTGAACAAATAAAGTTCACTCTTCTTACAAATCCATGTTTAGCATTTTGATACCTGGGTGGGGTTTCTCCTGGCAAATAACTGCAAAAGGAAGGGATTACTTTCAGAATTAGATAAAGAAACAGTACTGAGACAGCAAAAGCCAGTGAACTATCTTCAGGAGAGGAGACAGATTCTTGCAAGTAGGGACATGGGGTGTAGCATTAAATGAGACCATCCCAGAAGGGCCAGAAGTCAGACATGGTGTATGTTTTGATATCAGTTCCTATCAATAGGAAAACATACAATACCTTTTGTCTTCTCTAATTATCCATGTGCAGCTTTCATGGTCCACAGATGAATACAGCTTTCCTTCTATCAAAGGAGGCTGGTCTTTCAGTGTAACACATATATTATCAGGTGAAAAATGTATTTTTATGTCATCTTTAGTGATGTCTCCAGGCAGGTGAATTGTTATTGTCAAATCGTCTCCAGTCTGCTGCCAGTAGTAGAGAGGGTCTACAAATGGAAACATGAAGGAAAATACTAACTAAATTACAAGGATTACCAGATTCCACTGCATGCAATGCTGAGACATATGGACTTTTGTGAAAGAAGTTGTGCTTTTGAAATAGTGGAAATTAACTTTTACTCTGACCCATTTACACAAAATATCTTCTGGTCATAAAATGGAGAAACACCTGCTTAGCAATCAAGTTCATTTCGTCCCCAGTTTGGAAAGAAATTTATAGTTGTGTTTATACTCAAATATGCTGAGAGAATTATACAATGGGCATTAAATCTTAAGTTTACTGTAGCATTATTAAATTGTAAACCAAAATGTACTTAAATACAATGAATCATTAATGATTAATAATTTGGTTGAAGAGACATCAGGTGCAGTATACTGACAAGCTACTGCATGCCAGAAGTATAAGCCATTCAGAGATGTCAACACTTTTTTCTTATATATTGTGCCAGAAGCTACACTGACTACTCAATAGAAATTATTTCATAAGACTAAATAGTCTTAATCTACCTCAGCTAAAGGAGATGAAATAAAACTGCCTGCCCAGAGGCAGTGATTGACTTTTTCTACTCTGTCTATGTGCTCTAAGTCAAAGAAGAGAGCAGCCTATCATAACCTGTCAGGTAAGTCTTACCTTTCTTTTCATTTGGTACTTTTGCATCATCATTTTCTTCTAATTTGTCACTTTCACTTTGCATAAATGTGAATGGTTTGTGGGAAACAATCATTAGACCATCCCCACTTGGCTCTACTGCTGCATAATGAGGGACTGATTTTCCTTGCAAAACTCTCCTTTTAATGATTTCATATGTATGATCACCTATAAAATAAAATTGTTAAAAAGTTTTAATCTATTTATAGAAGACAAATTATTATCTAAGAAACACATTACACTTAAAAATACTAAGCAATCCTACTTTTTAAATCACAGAACCATGGTTTTCCAATGAGTTTTATTGGATTAATCTAAGACTGCCTTTTATTCTTATGATGTCTTTGCTGACCACAGCTAGCCCAGCACAGCCCTTGCACAAACAATTCTTTTCTTGTAGAGGTCAGAAGAAAGCTAACCATGTCATATTTTCTGAATCTCATAAGGCACCATGGTGGTTTCTCATTTCAAGTTTTTACAGTAAGTGTTGCTAAAAGTTTGATTAATGAAAGAAAACCAACTTTGAAAGGGTATACCTTTGTTACTGTCCCCTGAAGTATCACAGAAGATGTGAACAGACCTAACCAGTGCCTCCATTCTGATTTCTTTTCATGCTTTCTGTTCTTTGGTTACACAATAGTGGGGGGTGTGATCCCTTTGTCCAGTCTACCAAACATGGCAGAGATCTCACAGTCGTTGGTGTCAAGAGACATAACCATGTTTTAAGGCTTTGTTTGATGAAGCACAGATTTTGGTAATTTAAGAAATGGCTTGTTGATTAACTACTTACTTTTACTACATTTTGATTTAATAAACTGCACCCACAGGCAGAGTTCCAAGAAAAGTTAAGCAACAGCAATTGACTACTGATGAAAGAGAATGTAAACAAAAAAGCTCAAAACAGCTTTTATCATTGAGACTGGTTCATACATCAGTCTGATTAGTGAGATGTTTGTTTAAATGAAATCAAAACTTATTTCTCTCTTCATATTTAAAGATTGCTTAGAATTTTGTTATTTACATCTCTACTGAGTAATTTCAATAATTTTCTGTTCCCTGGAAATGCTGGAGAACTGGCAAGACTTTTTGAAAGATTTTTAAATCCACTGTTATGGATTCCAAGAATATTTATTGTAAGTTATAAAACACAATGTGAAAAAGAATTTGTTTATTAAACTGTACAGTATTAAAAATATAAGTCTGTATTGGTGCTATCATTAAGTAACAGTGTTCAGATCTAGACTGGCAACGTTACTGATTAAGTTTTTCTTTTAAGTTATAACCAGTAATGTTCAGAGATTTCTTTCTCTTATTGAGCTGGCCACAAAAGCATAAGACAGTTGGTCTCCTGTGGCTTTCTGGCTCTCTGAGAAATATTTCCATCATCCAAGGTTTCAACAGCAGAACACATGACTAAAGCCAATACAGCTGGTGAAAGGGCTGAAAAGAATGTCTTATGAAGAGTAGGTGAGGACTTCAGGTTTGTCTAGCTTGGAGAAAATGAGGCTGAGGGGCAACTTCCTTGCTCTCTACAGACTACAGGGAGGGGAAGTGGAGAGGGAGATGCTGAGCTCTTCTTGGTATCCAGTGACAGGGAATGGTTCAAAGCTGCACCAGATGAGGTTTGGACTGGACATTAGGAAGCATTTCTTTCCTGAAAAGGGTGGTTAAACACTGGAACAGGCTTCCTAGAGAGATGGTTAAAGTCCCATCTGTCAGTTTTTAAGAGGCATTTGGACAATGCTATTAACAACATGCTTTAAATGGTCAGGCAGTTGGACTAGATGACTATTGTAGGTCACTTCCAACTGAACTATTCTATTCTATTCTATTCTATTCTATTCTATTCTATTCTATTCTATTCTATTCTATTCTATCCTTTCTTATCCTATCCATAGTATAAGTGTAAGAGATGGAAAAACATTTGGCTAGCAACATCACCGTACACAATCAACTTCTTTAGTTCAAGTAGTTAAAGATCTTGTTTCTATCAGTATCAAAATTCTGTTTCTTGGAACATAATGAGCAAGACCAAATCACAATTTAATCCACACATCTTTAAATTAGACAGTGAAGCATGGGGTGTTTTATTCTTTATGTAAACTATGATATTTAATGTACATATATATGGTCATATTAAATATATAAAGTATCATTTGTCAAACTTTATTGGAGTAAAATATTAATTAGTAGGAATTAATATGCTAGTAGTATGTTTGCAAAGTTTTGCTCTAAAATTAACGGAAAAACTTCACAGTCTTACTGTAGGAAAACTAGAATATGCAGTATTTACTTTTTATGCTACAGGTCTTGTATTTCTCTCATACTTATTCCAGTCCCACTACATCATTAATTCAAAGATAAAAAAGCAACAACAAAAAAACATAACTAAAGACCCATATCTAGATATACATTTTAAAAAGTACAACAGACATTAGTTAGAAATAGTTCAGTATAATCTTGATTTTACAAGGCCAAGCTAAACAGAAATTGCATTCACAACATTCAAGTAAAGTTCTATCTTGTTTTCTAATTATCTTAACTGCAACTTAAGTATAAAATTTTACTTCCTCCTGTTTTCCAAATGTCTGTGAGAATTTAAGTCTACAACCAGCAACTCGACCTCAAAGTGTAAGAAAAAATTACCAATGTAAAATCTAAGCTGAAGTTTTGTGGAAAAGAAATATTAGAACCTGTGGAAAAGTAACTTCTAAGACAAAGAATAAAAGCATGATTTTTATTTTTCCAACGTTAATCACCAGTAATATAAATGTAAACACTTACCCTCTTTTCTTTCTGCAATTGTAACCCATTCCAAGGTAACATGAAATCCACTTCCCTTTGTGTCCAATTCATCTTTTTCTACCCTAAGCAGCAGCACAGCTAGTGAATGTGCATCAGATTTTACAAATGAAACACTGTGTGCTATAATAAATGGACTTCCTAGTTCTTCATTAAACACAATCTAGAAGACAAAAATGTAGTAAGAAGTCAGACAGTTAAACCTGGAAGCCTTGCTCTTTTACAGAAAGCAGTAAAGGGTTTCAGTGAATGGCAAATCAGTAACAGTTTTTCTCTCACAAATGTCTGTGCCAATATGAAGCCATGAATGTCATACGTTTCTGGCTCCTCCTTCTGTGGCTATCAAGCTGCTGTACTGAAATGTTTTTAAACATTATTGTTTATGTTAAACAATCATTATAAGGGCCCATTAAACAAAGCACGAAGATCCCCAAACCTGTGTGCATTGTGGCTGTTTAGTACTGCAATTAATAGAGGTACAGCAACTGATGAGCACAACAGGGTCCATAAACACCACCTATCAACTGGGGAAAGTGTCTCACAATCAAGATGAAAATGCTGGCATTTCCCCAAAGCCCTCACAAGTTCTCTATATACTCCAACATTCTGAAAATCTTTGTAGACCTTGATGTGTGCAAACAAGAAGATGAAAACCTCCAGAGCATCACTTCCAGTGTTCAATCATTAAACTAAGTGCCATTATTTGACTACTAGCTTCACAAAGAGATCCCGTTTTCCTTCTCTATGAAATAGGAAACAAAAAGCTATAATGAAATGAAGGAGAATAATACTCATGTTTAGGACAAGCTAGGGTTAGAAGTTCTTGAATTTTTATTTATATATGTTGATCAGAAAAGTCCATCCAATATTTGGATGTGACTGTGTAGGCAGAATACTTAAATATTATTGTCATATTGAAAGGCTAATAAGCACCACTGTGAATATAAAATGCCATCAATTATGAACTTAAAATTATAAATTTCATTAATTCATGAAAATTATTTATATTATACAAAAATTATTTCATTAATTTTATACAGAAGGACTCCACATCTTAGAGCACGAGATATTTGGTACCCATAGCTGGAAGTTTTAATTCTAAAAACTGCGTATTCCAGCTTTTTTCAAAAAGTACTCATTCAGCAAATAACGCAAGAAAATAAAAACAAATTAATCAAAACAACAGAGAAGAAGAAAAGAAACAGCATTTGCTAGAAGATTAACACTTGAAAATGAAAGAATAAATGAAACAACAAATTACAAAGAATTCAAGATGCAGTGGTTGAATGGGTATAGACTCAATCCAGCTATTGTTACTGAAACCTGATAAATTTTGAGGATTTATGGGGTTGTGATTTTAACACCACTCTAAACCACTAGGTGCTCCACATACTTAACAAGTCAATTTAAATGGTGACAGAACCTCAGATATAAATCTCGTATTTTTGTTACATTGACAACTTCAACATAACCTATTTATGTGTCAGCATTCTCACACAGAACAGAATAAAAACAAGCTGGTATTTATTACCAAGCATCTAAAGGACAGGATGATCAATTTCCTTCACTGAACTCTCAAAAAATGTAGAGAAAGGAGCTAATCCATCATGTTGAAATCTTCCACTTCAGAATAGACATCTATGTTTCTGCTAATATTAAAACACCTGTGGTTTCTTAGAAAACTACCCTCTAATAAAAAAAAAAAACCAGATGCAAAATGCAGGCACTTTTTACCAGAGTCATCTTCCACAAACAAAGAAGAACTAACCCCAGAACATGAGACTCACAGTTTGAGGCAGAAATGTAACTTAATTCTATTTTTTGTGTCCCAACCAGATAACAAATACCATTATTAATGCAGTTAGACCACTTTCTTAAATACATTACTGCAGGACATACCTCCCACTTTTCAGATGCACTGCTTCCACGCTTGCCTGATTTAATTAAATACAGTCTTCCTGTACCATCAGAAAGGGCAACCCATGTGGAGGATGAGAAATGCATTGAGGCACAAAGGCGATTGTCACATGCAGTCAAGTCTGTAGGTAGCCTGAAAACTTCTCTTGGTTTTTGTAGAGCAGTGTCCTATAAACAAACAGGCATGAACAAAGACTTTATTAGTTTCAGTAAATATTACAAGCAAATTAACAAATCTCAGTGGCAATTTACCAGTTTTGCAGGTCATTGAGCGTATTTGGAAAAAAGTGGGTACCAAGCATAATCCCCACAGATATGGAAAAGGTGGTGGAAATTCATCAAACCGGTTTCTAAGAGTGTTTCTAACTGAGATTTCAGTACTTTTTTCTTCTTCAATTTTAACAACAGTAATTATATTTTGCATTAGAAAAGACTTTTATTTTCCCCTAGCATTTCCATATAATAATCCCTTACCTCAAACAATTCTAGTCCAAGTAAAAACATAGAGACTTAAAAGGAAATGAAAGCCACAGAATTGTACTCAAACTACTACATAAAACTCACTTGTAAATTTAAAAGAATTTTAGCTTATTCCATTGCACAACTGGCAAATATCATTTCTCAGCTTTCCTAGAGGGGTCATTTTATTCAGTAAGTTAAGAGAAGTAACAACTGTGATTATCTGGCTAAAAAAGCTGTGCTAATTTATACCATATTTTCAAATAACTTTTCCATCACATTTTGATTATTATACTACAGAGTTAAATCCAGTTGGTAGCCAGTCATTAATGGTGTTCCTCAGGTATTGGGGTCAGTCCTGTCTGATATCGTTATTGATGACCCGGATGAGTGATTTGAGGGTACCCTCAGTCAGTTCACAGATGGCACCAAGTCGGGCAGAGTGTTGATCTGCTGGAGGGTAGGAGGGCTCTGCAGAAAGATCTGTACAAGCTGGATCAACGGGCCAAGGCCAACAGTATGAGGTTCAACAAGGCCAAGTGCTGGGCCCTGTCCTTGGGTCACAACAACCCCCTGCAGCACTACAGCCTGGGGACAGAGTGGCTGGAAAGCTGCCCAGTGGAAAAGCACCAGGAGTGTTGGTCAACAGTAGCTGAAACATGAGCCAGCATGTGCCCAGGTGGCCAAAAAGGCCAATGGCATCCTGGCCTGTATCAGAACTAGTGTGGCCAGCAGGCTTAGAAAAGTGATTGTCCCCCTGTACTGGGCACGGGTGAGGCCACATCTCAAATCCTGGTTTGGGCCCCTCACTACAAGAAACACACTGAGGGGCTGACATGGGTCCAGAGAAGGGCAGTGAAGCTAGGGAAGGGTCTGGAACACAAGTCCTGTGAGGAGCAGAATTGCTGAGGGAGCTGGGGTTGTTTTGCCTGGAGAAAAGGAGGCTCAGGGGGGACCTTATGGTTCTCTACAACTACATGAAAGGAGGTTGTAGCCAGGTGAGGGTTGGTCTCTTCTTACTAATAATAAGTGACAGAATGTGGGAAACAAGAAAAGTCTTATACAATAAGTAAAGGGCCTTTGCTCACTTTTGCTTACTGATGGGTCACACGAAGCACTTTGGGAAACGTACAGCTGACATGTAGACAAGAACAAGTTATGTAAGCTTTGCATGAACAGCACCTGATCAAAATGCTAATTGGTCAAGGGAGCACGTGAACAGCAACACAGGAGGTGATAGGGGATGTGGCATGTGGTCAGTGTGTATTTGTTCAGTTAACAAGAATGCTAACAAGAATATTTTTAGACTGAATATTTTTAGCACAGTATGAAGCCCTGCATAGAATACTTTTAGCATAGTATAAAAGACTTGCATAATTTTACAGTATAAAAGGCCTTACATGATTACAATAAATGATTCTCTTTGCTGAAATCACTGAGAGTCCATGTCCTCATTGGCTNTGAACAGCAACACAGGAGGTGATAGGGGATGTGGCATGTGGTCAGTGTGTATTTGTTCAGTTAACAAGAATGCTAACAAGAATATTTTTAGACTGAATATTTTTAGCACAGTATGAAGCCCTGCATAGAATACTTTTAGCATAGTATAAAAGACTTGCATAATTTTACAGTATAAAAGGCCTTACATGATTACAATAAATGATTCTCTTTGCTGAAATCACTGAGAGTCCATGTCCTCATTGGCTACAACAGGACAAGAAGAAATGGCCTCAAGTTGCTCCAGGAGAGGTTTAGATGATATTAGGAAAAACTTCCTCACCAAAAGGAAACAGCCCTAGAACAGGCTGCCCAGGGTAATTGGCACAGTCACCACCCTTGGATATATTTCAAAGATGTGTGGATATGGCACTTAGGGACACTGTTTAGTGATGGACTTAGTGCTGGGTGACTGCTTGGACTCCATGATCCTAAAAGGCTTTTTCAACCTAAACAATTCTGTGATTCTACTACATGTCAGGATAAGTTTATTTAGCATCATGTTGCAGTGCCACGCTGCAATCTTTTTTAACCTGAACTACAGATAGCTTTTGAGCAGGAATAAACAGAGACACTACGGTGAACAAATTGCACAGTGACGTAATTCTTCAGTGAACAATAAAGACACACAGATTTTTTAAAGATTTTGCATACCACTACATTTACAAAAAAAAAAAAAATCCATTATTTCCTGCTCTAACTTTACACAAATCCGATTGATTCCATAACAGTGCAAAATGGATGTTAAACTACCAATTTCATCTATATTTCTAGTAATTGTTCTCCTAAGTCCTGCTTTAGTTCTCTGTTGTGTTCTTAATTTCCTGCTAATTCTAACAGAAAAAACCCCACTTTCATGCTGAAAATTGGATTTCCAGCTGTTTTCATTAAGTACAGTGGCATGTTTTCCAGCATATCTTTTAGGGATTATTCTTTATCTTCTGCCTTGACTCTCACATACAGTTCTTTCTTTGCTGAATAAGGCTTTGTGACTTTCTGCTCATTATTTGGCTCATGGAATGTCAGCAATGCTGCTGCCTGCTTAGGACTAAGATTTACTTCCATTTTTTTGTGTTGAAGTAATCTCTGAATACTCAAGAGGCTTGTTAGGTTAAAAAAAACAACTAACAAAATCTTTATGATTTGAAAAGAACTTGGCATTTTAAACTTGACAGTTTAAAAAACAGTCAGGACAAGCTTTATCAGCAATACAGCTTGATCAGCTACTTATGAAGTAGATCAGGCTGCAGTATTAAGAGCACAAACAAAATATTCTCATGGAAAAATGTAAGATGAAAACTGGAGATTCAGCAACATCACAGTCACATCTCTAATCTTTTAAATAACTGAGATAGAACTTAATAGTTTGAAGTTTTTCAATTGAACTAAGAAGCTGTTAAATAAAATGGGCTGGCAGTCTGTCACAAGTCGGGTCCCTCAGGGATTGATAGCATTGAACATGCATTGTTACTCTTCATAAATTACCTGGACAATGGGACAATGGGATTGAAAGCACCCTCACCGCATTTGCTGATGACACTAAACTAGGTGATGAGGTAGACATGTACCTACAAGGGAAAGCCATCTGGCACAGAGAGCCAGAGAGCCTGGAAGAGTGGGGCAGCAAAGAACACTGTGATAATAAGCAAAGCCGAGCAAGGTCCTGCACCTGGGATGGAATAACCAGAAAGCTCAGAATAGGCCAGGATCTGTATGGTAGGGAGCAGCCCCGCTGAAGAGGACCTGAGGGCAATGGGGACAAAGAAGCCGACCATGGGTCAGCAGTGCAGTGCTGCAGCAACAAAGGCAAACTTGATCCTGGGCTGCATCTGCAGATGTATCACTAGCAGAGATAAGAGATTTGATCAGTGCTTGTCAGGCCCCACCTGGAGTAATGTGTCCACAACTGAAAGAAGACAGAACAGATTGGAAAAGGTGCAAAGGACAGCCAATGCACCATCGAAGGGCTGGAGAATCTGCCCTGTGCAAGAAGATTGAAGGAGTTAGGCCTCATCTCCCCAGAGAAGATTCAGGAGAGACCTCATCACAGTATTCCAGGGCCAGAGCTCTCTCTTCACAAGAAGTCACGTAGACAAGGGACAACAGCTATAAGTTGCACTAGGAGTGGTTTCATCAAGATGTAAGTTTTTTTACAATGAGAACAATCAATGATCAGAACAACTTCCCCAGGCACATGGCAGAATCTCCATCACTGGAGGTTTTCAAGACACAACTGGACAAGAGTGCTAGATAATTTCATCTAGGCTCCTTTTCCCATGAAAGCTTGGACAATTTGATCTTTTGAGATCCCTTCATTTGGGCTGTTCTACGATTCTAAAATAAACAGAAGACACAAAATATATAATTAAAAAAACTCCAAACCACACCATATTCACCACCTTGTCTCTCTTACAGATTCATAGACTTCAGGATCTGATTTGTGGTCTTCAAAAAGGTCTTCCAGTAATAACAAAGAAAAGCAATTCCAGTTGTTTCTTTTCTATATCTTAGAGGAACATTTATCAGGAAGTTACAGTCCTTTCCCCCCATCTCACAGAGAGTTATATATATATATGTATCATGTATGAAACACAATTAGATATACAATGGGTTTCAAAGGTATTTTAAAAGCTAGTATACCTACATGTATTTGAACAAATAAAATCATCTCTGAAAAAAGTACGTGACTGACCTTTAGAGAGCATCCCTTTTTAAACCTGATCTATGTTCTTAATACAGCAACAAACAGACTATGGTGAGAACATAAAAAATTGTTATAGAGCCAATTAAATTATTTTTATTTTACTATGCTTATTTCCAGTAATTTGATCTACAATCATTTTTGAATCTCCAAAAACCAGAAATCTCTGTTTAACAAGAGGGAAATTCTTCCCTCATTACTAAAAATCAGCATTAGCACCATTAAAATTAAAATACATTTAAGAAGAAATATATTTGTAAAAATAGAAAAACAAAATTTGAAAAATAGTACAGGGACAGTTTTAAAGATATTGACAAGTGTGTAAAAGGAAGCACGAACAGAAGCATATTTTTGTATTGCAAACCTGGGGTGGAAACAAGTATTTATACTGTGACAAACAAAATGTTTCTTAGTCCTAGGCCCATCCTTACTGTAGTAAGGCATGAGACTGAGAAATAGCAGCAAAAACATATCAGATTAAAACTGTGTCTCATTACAGGCCCTGAACAGTCAGCCACAAATCATTTAAACATCTTCTGTCCCTCTATTTTCACTTAAACAATCAGTACCTTGGGAGGAATAATCTACTTCTAGCAAAAGAAAGTCACTGATTCTGCTCTGTGAAGTAAGGCGGTCAAAAATATATGTACAAAGGACCATCTCCAAAGGAGTAGGTTGCACTTGGGCACACGGATGCAATACAGAAAGAGCACACTGTGCGTGCAAAGCATGCAGTGGCCTCATTTACTGAGTATCTCACCTTTGAGGGGATTTCAAATCCTTCCTATTTTCCAGATGTTAGTAAAATCAGATGTGCACTTAAAACATGCTCAAAGGTAAGCAAGAGAAATTGGATTTGGGTAAGTACCATTTTAATAGGCAAAAGTAAAAAAAGACCAGATGACAAACAGATAGCCTGCTTGCCTTTTGGGCCTACTTAAATTCATATTAGAGATTACTATGTGCTACAAGAAGGTTATGAAACCTGCAATGGAAAATATGCAAATTTGATTTTGAACTATTAAAAGCATTCAGGGTCAATTTGCAGATTCAGTTGTATCACTACACCCCTTGGACTATTCTGCTAATTTATAACACATTCAGGAGGGGAGAATGAATATTAAAAGGAAAAAAACCCAACAAACAAACCAAACCCACAAGCCAAATATCCCAAAAATACTGGATACAAAGAATTTTGGCTTCCTTATATTTTATTTAATTTTTAGATTTCACTGAAAGGCCATTTTTTTTTCTACAAAATGTTCCATTGTAACTAGCAATGACCACTGAGCCTACAAAAAAATCTCCTGTATTTTATCATGGAAAGAAGAAGCATCATTCCTCTTAACAGTGATTTACAGGAGTATACTGTATAACATTACAGAAGACCACACTTTTGTCAGCCTTCATGTGAATCTTAACAGTGAGCTTCAAATAGTTTTTATGCAATTAAAAAAAAAAATTATCAACTACTTAATCTTCTAAAGCTCACATCAGATTTATCAGCACTGAGCAGGAATTTCAGAACTCAATCTCCTGAAAAAAATGAAAAATAATCTTTATTACAAAGCCTTTCTTTCAATAGGCAAGAAAGGAAATTATCTCATTCACAACATTTCTGTTCACTAATTTAACTTTAGGCATTTATTAGAACAGCCTCTAACCTCATTCTGACAATGAAAAGGGTGGACTTCCTTGAAGATGAAACAAACACCCTTGTGTCAGATTAGCACTGTGCCTTGCTGTTTCTCTGTTCACCAGGTGGTTAACTGGGGTTAATAGTAACTCCCTACTTTATAAGTATGAGGGGATGGTGAGAATCTGTAGTCACGTATCGAACAAGCAAGAACTTGGCTAAAACAACTTGGCACTGCTCAGGCAGTGATGAGCTAAGCATCAGTCAGTGCTGGTGAGCAACTGTATTGTCCATCTCTTGTTTTTCCTTGGGTTTTACTTCTCTCTCTTTTCATTATCATTATTATTTGTGTTGTTATTATTAAATTTTACTTTATATAAACTGTTAAACTATTTTTATCCCAACCCATGGGTTTTACCTTTCTCTGGTTCTCCTTCCCATCCTACTGGGGATGGAGGAGGGGCAGCGAGCAAGCAGCTGCATTGTACTTAGTTGTCAGCTGGGGTTAAACAATGATACTGTACAAATGAGATATTTTACAAAAGATTTAAAATAAAAATTAATTTTCCAAAGAAATGAGAAAAAAAAATACACTAAAAAAGGAAAAAAAAAGTTTTAAGTCATATGGCAATTCCCACAAAGTAGCAATAACAAATACAAGACTCTGATTTTATGAAAAATCAATATACCTAGGCATTTGACACATCTCTCTAACTGCAAAAAAATGTCCTTACTCAGCATTCTGAATAACAAAGAGACAAGTATTTGAAACCCTGAAACAGAATGCTGAAAGATTTTGTTGTTCTCTATCTGCTTCCTTATTCTGACTTGTTTCATATAGAATTCCTACATTGTGTCTGGTGCCACTTAATGGTTGTTCTGAATTGAAGTAAACTGAAAGTTACAGAAAGAGTATTCCATAGCTAATTCTTATTGGAAATTAAAAAGATGAAAATATAGACACTATTAAGGATTTTAATTAAATGTGAGAAGAGTTCCTATTGCCACAATTTCTCAATTTGATTATCTGAGCAAAAACAGAAACAAAGCTGTCTTTGCAAGAAGAGCTTAAGGTCATGAAACCAAGTCCAACTGCTAAAGGAGAAAACTTCAAATGTTTTCCAACTATGTTTGAATACTACAAACACCAAACAATCAACAAAGTTGAGTCAGATGCAAAAAAAAGACCAATTAAAAAACCCGAACTTGGTAATCCCATCACTACTCTACCTATTGCGTGTTTAAAGCAAAGTAGCAATTGCTGCTGGCATATTAAAAAAGTCCAACAGCTGTAACAGGAGAATGTTAAAGTTATTATACAGTATTTCCAGCCAAGTTAGAGTAACAATTTCCTCAACCTGGTATAAAAACCCCCACCTGAATACTCATCCATCAACACAGATCAACTGCTTGTATTGATCGCTTTTTTCAATTATGTGTGATTTTGAGCAAGTGGCAAGGTGTTACATGCACTTTTTTTTTTCTTCACAGATAACATCTTTTTAAACACCTAAGTTGCAGGGATAATTCATAATATATGGATACCCAACATACTATCATATTAGAATCAAAGTTGCAACCAAATAAGAAATAAAACCAGAAATTAGGATGTGTTAGAAAGCCTATGTGTTCTTTCAGTCTGATTTTAGAATGAACATGTTAACCTGTTCCATCTTCTGTTTTAAAGAACACTGACATTAATTTTAATTGTAAGCTGTACTTGGCCAAAACCAATCTAATTTTTAATACCCATTTGACTAATATATGGCCGGGCACATTTGTAATGAGACACCTTGTTGATGCTTCTGAACACCCATTCCTTTCTATACATATGCAAACATGTTTCCTTTGTAAAACTGCACTGTATCATGTATTAGGACACAAGATGGTACCTCTTTATTTCACAGTTTAATCAGTTTTATTTCCCACTTCAGGTGGAGCTGTAACGCCGTGGGCCGAGGAGGGGTGGAATAGGCTGTGGTGGTGGATAATACCACCTCAGAGCTGAAACTTGTGACCAGATATTAATCAAGTGCCATTATTTTGAAATATGTCCCAGGGAAGAATATTTCTTAGGTCAATTTATAGCCTGTTTTAAAATCCTTTATCTGCTAAGAAATAAATTTACACACATAGTGCCCTCCTAATAAAGGAATGTATTGGGTGTCTGTGTTGTGCAGGCAGAGGGGACCTGCAGGGGTGGCCTCAGTGAGGAGGGGCCAGGGCTGCCCTGTGCACACACAGCCACTTCCAGCCAGCTCCACTGGACTCACCATCAGAGACAGTTGAGCTTGTCAGCTAAGACAGTGGTGTGGAACAGAGGATTGCCTGCAGCCCTTGGAGAAAACCAAGAAAAAGCACAAAATGGAGCAAGCTCCCGCTACAAGCTTTGTGTGACCTTCTTTCTCACCATTCTATACTAGTTCTAATTGGCAATACATTAAATAATTTTCCCCAAAGTCAAGTCTGTTTTGCCCATCATGGTAATTGGAGAGTGATCTCTTCAGTTTTATCCTCGTCCACAAGCTTTTCTGTCTTATTTTCTCCCCATCTTGTCAAACAGGGGGAGTGAGAGTGTTCTGGGTGGGCATCTAGAAACAAGCCAAGGTTAACCAAGTTCAATAGAACAAAAAATGAGATTGTGACGAGCCACTGTTCACAGAAGGCTTTCTTTTAGATGCTTCTACTAGGAATCCAGATGATCCCAAAAGTTTTGGAAGAAGTCCTAGATTATTTTGTCACAGTAAGAGTCTGCCAAAGGCTCCAATTGCTATATACCATCAAAAGCAAAGGAACTACTTTGCAGCTTCAGTTCTCAGCCTATCATCCTCTGGAAACCTGTATTTCCTGAAAATTTGAAACTACAATTTCAGAACTTTTCTTAGTCCTGACCTAGTAATTTCTGTCCCCACAACCTTGCACAGACTAAGCCACATGCTCTCAAAAACTCACACATCACCCTGTGTTTTCTTTTGTCCAATAGGGTTACGAGTCAAATTCTCTGGTAGCATGACAATGGGTATTTTCCTTTCCACACAGTCTTTTCTTCCTTAATGCCCAAGCACTACAATTGTACAATTGCCAGACACACGGTGTCCATAGAGCGATGTCCATACCCCTCTGGAATAAAGTAAACTAAAGCAAAGGAAACTAAAGCATCCATGCATTAAAACGGCTCAAAAGAAATAGAGTTTGACCACTTAGGACCACCAGTATAAAAACAGAAATTTCAGACTTGGCCAAGCTTGCTTACGCTATTTCAAATTTCCTCAGGGCCACCAGCATCTTTTTGCTTCCAGCAAATGATTTCTAGATTATGCATTTCTAATTCTTGTCATAATGCTTGTCATCGTGTCCATCTTCCCCAGAATGGAAGCAGATGTATCACTATGTAAAAGCCTAAAAGAAAAGGAGCTAACGTGTATGTCATCAACAGTGATAGCCACAGGCTGAGGACTCAACCAAAGATTGTTAGTAATAACACACTGTGAGAAAGAACAGGATGTGCCTGGAGAAGGGGCCCATACAGAGGTAGGACAGCATTTTTCTGGGACAAATGTCCTTGTTCTGGCTCCTAGAGATAAGCACAGCACAGTACAGCACGCATAAAGGAATGATGTGGAAAAGTGGACATGGACTGCAGGGAGAAGATCAAGACCACTAAAGACCCCCTAAGCCCTCCAACCCATTTTCAGAAAGGTCTGGAACAATAAACTGCACATGATAACTAATTTGTACAGAAAGTGAGTCACCTATTTTCCAGGCAGACCCAATAAACAGGTACTGCCAACAAGCCCAGGCAGCACCTCCAAGACACTGGACATTGCTGTGTGTTTATACTAGGAGGTCAGGGACAAACATTCCAATTGCCATGCCAAGTGTGTAATTCACTAAAATAACTCTGCAAGCTTTTGTGAATCCTCTGGCTTTTGTTGTTCTTTTTGACCACGAGTATCTTCAAATCCAGGGTACTCCTGTCCCCTTAAGGGTGGAATGCCACACTATTCCGACACTAATGCAATATTACTAAAAAGGAAGTCAGAAACCTCATTTAAAATCCTTTCATTCTTCCTGGCGAAATGCATTTTTGTTGACCAACCTGTCTTCCTGGCAATAGTATCCCCCAGTTTTTGCATTTGGATCCTACTTGCAATATTTTCTGTCTCATCTGCCCCATCTTTTCAAATTCAGTGGTTTAAAAAAAAAAATATTATCCTTACCAGAGTCACTGACAGATTCATAACCCTTCCAAACTGATCAACATAGTAGACATTATCCTGGTACCAGGAATCAAGGTGAAGATAATTATACATGCCAAAAGCACGCATGTGGTCAAGGGTATATTGATCATCACGAAGTTGCACTTCTGCTACAGCTGGAGGGAAAAGAAAAAGACTATTTTAACAATTATTTACGTACAATTTAGTAATTTAAAATTCAAACTAATAATTTAAAAATATTTCTTATATTTTCATTCCATGGGTCTGCTTTATTTGAAGACTACATTTTACTTGAAGAAAAATACAATTATGTATACATAGATTAAAATTTCACTATAAATTGGAAAGCAAGTCATTAACCCTAAAGGCCACTGCAGTCATTTGCTTTGATTATGTCATCACAATTACTGCTTACAGTGGCCTATTGTGGTGGGTTTTCCCTGGCTGGATGCCAGATGCCCACTACAGCCACTCCATCACTTCCCTCCTCAGCTGGACGGGGAGAGAAAACATAAGGCTCATGAGTGAGGATAAGCACAGGAAGAGATTGCTCATTGATTATTGTAACAGGCAAAATGGACTCAGTCTGGGGAAATTAGTTTAATTTATGGCCAATCAGACCAGGATAATGAGAAATAAACACAAATCTTAAAACAAGTTCCTCCTCAGCCCTCCCTTCTTCCAGGGCTCAACTTCACTCCCACTGGTCTCTCCCTCCTCCCCCCTCCAGTGGCGCAGATGTCAGGGAATGGAGGTTGTGGTCAGTTCACCAGAACTCTCTGCTTCTCCTTCCTCCTTATTCTCTTCCCCTGCTCCAGCATGGAGTCCTTTCCACAGGAGACAACCCTTCACAAACTTCTCTGTGGTGAGTCCTTCCCACAAGCTGCAGTTCTCAAACTGCTCCAGAGTGGCTCCTTTCCACAGGTCACAGTCCTTCAGGAAAGAGTGCACCAGGGTGGGTGCCCAGTGGGCTCACAGTACTGCCAGCAAACCTGCGCTGGTGTGGACTCCTCTCCCCATGAGTTCACAGGTCCTATGAGGAGCCTGCTCCAGCATGGGCTTTCCATGGCATCACAGCCTCAGTCAGGTGCGTCCACCTGCTCCAGCACAGGGTCCTTCACAGGCTGCAGAAGGATCTCTGCTCCCCCATGGACTTCCATGGGCTGCAGAGGAACAACCTGTCTCACTGTGGTGTTCACCACAGGCTGCAGGGGACTCTGCTCTGACACCGAGAGCACCGCCTTCCACTCCTTCCTCATTGACCTTGGTATCTGCAGAGTGATTTCTCACACACAGGCTCACTCCCCTCTCTGGCTGCAATTCTTGCACAGCAACTTTTTACTCTTCTCCAATATATTACCCCAGAAGCACTACGACCATGGCTGATGGACTCGGCCTTGGCCAGTGCCAGATCCATCTCAGAGCTGGCTGGAATTGGCTCTGCTGGACATGGGGGAAGCTTCCAGCAGCTTCTCACAGAAGCCTTCCTTTGTAGACTCCTGCTACCAAAACCCTGCCATGCAAACACAATACACCTCCACCCAGCATGTGTTGAGGTCCAATTTATCAGCAACCCTCAGAAGATGAAACACACATGCAACAACAATGCAAAACCAGCTCTGTATTACAGTAAGGGACAAAAAGTCTGCTCTATAGTAACTCTAGGAAAACAGCAGCCAAAAGAAACATTCCATTTAACTACAGGGATTTCATAATCTTAAAGTTTGAACCAATCTGCCAGCACTTGCAAGGCAAAAGATTAAAACAGTACAACGCATAATTAGTTCACGGTAATTACAAAAAAAAACAAAACCAAAAGTACAAAACAAAATAAAAATAACAACAAAAATGAAAAACCAAACAAACAACTGCTCGCCATGTTCTTAGCACTCTCCCTGAGCCTGAAATTTTCAGAAATGTCCAAGATACCATCAAAATTTTAGACTAAGTTTTTCTAATTGAAAGAGACTGCAAAGAATGGCTGCTCACTAGAATAGTGCTTTCTTCAAGGCAAGAAGCATGCTACCTACAGTCATCAGCTTGAGCAAGATTTTTCCAAATAGAAACCATCTACTCAACTACCACTAATCAGAACTGGATTATCTGTCAAAGACTAACCAGGTTTTTATTTAAATTAGGTGCAGCTTTTTTTATCCTATTCCATACCTATACATAGATGAAACAGCTGTGGTCCAAACATCTCAAAATACATTAGCAGATGTCTAGTGCATCATTATGTAAATAGTCTCATATCAGAACTCCATTTCATTCTCCAGTATAGCCATTCCAGGATTCTTAGATTTCCTGCAGAGAACTTATCTTGAACTTTGTACAAGAAAAATCCTTTAGAAAGTTACAAGTAAACTCTGTCAATCTATGATGATTAGCACTCAAGACTAAACCTTCTCATAGCAACATTTCATAAGTCATTTTAGTTCCTAACCTTTCAACTTCTACTTTCTTCCCTTTTCTGCTGAGGAACAGAGCAAATCTATTCCCAGTATTTCACTCCTATCCCTCAACATAACAGGGACAATTCACAACTCTATGCAGCAGCACTCAGATTTCTCACTCTTGTATAGCATCTACTTAAATGCTACTGCAGCAGCAGTGGTTTTGCTCTGTCAGAACACCAATTCCTGAGAAGAGCAGTTCATTTGGCAGTGCCATCAGTGCCACTGCACAGCTATCACAAACTCAAACCAGACAGTCACTAAGTGGCTCAGAACAGACCCCATTAGAGACACTGGCTATTAACATAAAAGTGGCTAAAGGAAACTATGTAAGATTGTACAGTCTGATTAATAAAAAATCCAGTCATATTATACAAAATGCTTGCAAAAATGACAGCATAATTAGCAATTATCTCCTAATCACTGTTGATATTTGCAAACCAGCAGTTTTAATTCCACCCAGATCAAATCATTATTCATATTCACCACACAGGAGGGATTTCCGTACCTCTGCAATTAATAAATTACTCTTCCACAAGCTATGGCCCTTCAAAACAAGCTAGAATATCAACAAAAGAGTGAGAAGAAAATACACCTGTCCTAATGGCAAGGACTGCTACCCACTCCAATTTCTACTTTAACTAATTAGAATATTTTGCCAAAAATAATACTGTTAAAAAAATATATTGTGAAAATGCATTTTAAAGCTGTTTATATAACCAAGCTTTATCACAGAGATATTTTTCCCAATGTGAGATGACATGAATATTCCATAAACAATTAAAGACCAAACCAAATATAATCCAGGATAACTATTTTCAGGGAAACCAAGTACATATCATGTACTTCCTGTATAGCTGATCCTATGAAATTAGAATATACATGTAGAAACATGTAAAGATTTTTTACCACAAAACCCCTAAAATGGTCAGGCTTCTTTTCTCCACTTCTTCCTCCCCACTCCCGTAATTACATTGCTTCTGTCTCAACTGTAACTGAAACAAATAGTAAAAATACTCCAAACTAGATAATTCCTAAAGTAAATGTATAACTTTTCATGAAAATTCTTGGAAGAGTAAACTATTGATTAACTGATTGTAAGGTGATAAACTTTATAAAATTTGGAAGAACATGAATTCTCTGTCCTTCAGTTTTCTAGTCTGTAGTTCTAATAAGCCCTGAACAATAAAGGGGGTCAGGAATCAAAGATCTAAACCCCTTGTATTATTGCAATACATAACTAATTCCACATAAACAGAAGCCAGAAACTATACAATTCATAGGTGATTTTAAACCAGGTAGTCTAACAAATGTGTACTGTCCTGTCATGAAACACTTCAAATGAGGTTCCAAACTGCTTTTAGAATGTATCATACATATGTATAGCTCTGCCAAGATGAAGCAATTAAAGAACCTATTCCATTCTCCATTAATTGAAATCCATACTGTGATCAAGTGAAATCTGTGCACAACTGCCATCTGCTATCACATACCATGTGCTCAGATAGCTTATAGGAGGTTCTACACTAGGGTGAAATTCATTCCTTCTTTCTACAGTCTTCAAGACTCAAGGTTTCTTGATGGTCCTTTGAAAAAAAAGAGAAAACCAATAGAGCTGAGTGCAAGAAAATAAAAGACAAAAGAGAAAAGAAACTGAGACATTTAACAAAGTAAATTCAGAGAAAGATAAGTTAATATAAATGGAGAAGAAGCAACCAGTTAGATCAACACCTTATTTAGTCTCACAGTTACACAGTTTTATGAGCTTTTATTTGGTTGTTCAGTCAGGATTTTTTCTGATTTTTGGCTCTTTGGTTTGTGTTTTGTTTTGTTTTAGAGTTTTTATTTGTGGGGGGTTTGGTGGGTGGTTTTTTTTCTGTTGGTTTTTTTTTTCTTTGTTGTTTTGGAAGGTTGATGGGTTTTTGTTTTGTTTGGTTGGTTTGTTTATGTGATTTTAAAGAGTCAGACTAATTCACTAGTCTCAATGGGCTCACTAGTCTGTTTGGGCTCAGTCAAGAAGCAGCAGAAAATGGCAGCTATTCAACAGAATGACACATGATGTCTCTCAAATTTCTGATAAATACACCTGCATCACTAAAACCCAGAAACATTGATTACACTGTCATTCATATCAGAAAAGAAAGCAAATATACAGAATGTATAAATTAAATCTCAGCTTTCAGTATTATTTCCCAACAACCCTAGTTAGGTGGGATTTAGACTGGTACAAAGAAAACTATGCTACTTTTCTAGAATTGTATTTATCTCTACTAGTTCCATGCTTAACAAGAGTAATTTGACTCAAAATAGTTTGAACATAATTAAAGGAAAGATCTTCACTCACTATGCCTTTACTATAAAGCAACAGTACTACATACAAAGTAATTCATAAGAATCAACAGAAGTAGTAACACATCCCTAACCAAACTGTTATAATAAGATCCCTAGCTGGATATTATAATAATTATTAGTCTGCACTGCAAAAAAAAATCTCTGAATAAAAAACACTATCAAGGAACTTATACTTTAAATGAATAGAGAAGTCTTACATCTGCCATCAAACACTGACTGATGAAGCAAAACTGGGGGAAAGAAAAAAGAAAGGTAGAGAAAAAAGGGTGAGGAACGACCTGCAAACAGGTTGTTTTCCTGAATATGCTAAAGTAACTTTACAAAACTGCAAAATATACAAAGTAATTATACAAGCATATTTTATGGAATCAAATATATGCTCATATGTCATGCCTTGTTTTGCAATGCCACCCAGTGGAAGTAATTCTGTATTTCAGACACACTGATCTAGCAGTGGGAGAGATAATTTATTTTCTAGTATCAGCGTTCAAAGATCCTTCTAACCCTGCATTAGTGCTTTTCCCTTTAATTATAAAAAATATGCTTTGATTGTTAAAGGCAGCATCATCTCATTGCTGTTGTTGAGTAAACATGTGCCTGAGACCTAAACTTTTATGAAGTACAGCTGCACATGTCTGAAAAAGGTCAAAATTTCTTATTATTTTTCATACATTACTTTAAAGACTTTTTGTAATATTTAATTTTCCAAATGCAAATGAAAAATGAACATTAAAATCTCTGCAAATGTTTGAAACATACCAGTACCTTTTGTTCCATAAAAAGTCACAAACATGTTTTCCATGTAGTACTACTATTAGGCAACTTTTCACTGAAGTACAGACCTTCTAAACAGGATGCATTACCACCATTTTCCAAAAAAGTGATAAAACTCATAAATTCATATGATCAAAGGAATGCATTCTCTGCATATTGTCCTGGCTTGAAAAGGAGCTGAGTCAATGTCTGAGTCAATGTTTACTCTGCCTTCCAGCTGTAGCTGTATTGAAAAGCATCCACTACTACACCATAGGTATAATGGTCCTGCCAAACAGACAGGATACAAAGGAAAGGCACCAGGGACATCCACGTGTGAATAAATTCAGTAAGCAGCAAAGGTCTCAGTCCTTTAAAAATGTCAGGCAACTTGGACATGTTCCGTGTTAGATACAAGCATTTGCCCCACAATCTCTGCTTTGCAATCTGCTGAGATCAGATTAGGGCAGAAGAGATAATCATGAACAAGATGCTCTTTTGTCCCTCCTAAAGGTTGTAGGAGTAAAAGTGCTCCAAAAAAAGGCATTACAAAACTCAATGCAAAGTACACATTTGAAAATAAAGTATGGAAATGAACTAAAAATGGTAAGGAGATAGAAAAAAATTACAATGAAGAGCTAGGAATTACAGGCATAATAATGTAGGACTCATTACTAGTTGAAATATATTACCAGGATGAGAGAAGAGAAAACAAATGACTGTGAGAGTTTAGAATTAACTAGGACAAAGTGGGTAGGAATAAGGAAGAAATAAAAGAAGAACATGCAAATCATAGTATTTAAAAGAGAAGGGAAGCTATCATACTTCCCCACGCTTCTTCACTAGTAAATTTAAGAAATTTACTAGAAGATCACCTTCTACCACAGACCTAATAAGTAAACTGTTTTTAAAAATTTATTTCTTTGTCAGTTGCAAGTCTGAGCACAGCAAACTCCTGGCAACCACAGTCAAACAGCTGAAGGCATATTAGAACTGAACACTATATACTACATATTGGTCAGAAAATTAAGCTCCCTGTAGTCCTCAGGAGCATGACAACCACAAGCTGTCATGCAACACCATGTGCTGCTATCCACCTGCTCCAGTGGCAGAAGCCTGCATCAATTCCACAGGGCAATTTTTTTGGTCATTTCATTTAACAGCTAGCAGTGAAATTCACAAAAAATAGATAAATATACAAACATAGACAAAAATATTGAGACAAGTTTGATACTCTAAATTCACTAGGCACATTTGTAATAACACTGCATAAATACTTCAACTACAGCTGAGTTAAATCTGAGTTCTATTTGAGAACGAGCACCCATTTCTATTTATTCTCATATATTCCCAGTACTCTAAAACTCATCTTACTCCCATAAGATTTGGAATGCCACATAGGCAGAACTACAAATCTCAGGTCATTTGAAACAAAAAAAATAATTTTTTTAACTCATTAAATATTTTTACGTAAAACAAAAAATTCAACAGCCTTTTAACATTAATCTTCCAGATTCTACTAAGATATTTTTGCAAACAGTTGTGAAAATCAGAAATAATCATGCTGATAGTGTTCCCAAACATCTGATTTTTTTTCAGCTATTGCACTCAGTCCCACTTTGAGAAAATAAAATCTAATCCTTAACACAGTGCTAAACATTATTTTAATAGCCCACAAACTACCAAGTTCTTCATCATATTCCAGAGGCTTTGAAGCTGCACATAAGTGTGCTGGAAAGTAGAAGTTCTTGGCCTTCTCACAGAGTTTCTTCTCCCACACAGTAATTTGAAAAAGCCACAGCCTACACACCATCCACAGTTCCTACAACTCAACCCATTATTCCTGTACAACACAAAAATCAACCTTCTCTTTTGGAAGGATACCCTCAATCAACAGCGTGGGTAGACAACTGACACTGGAAAATACAAAAGTCAGGTAAAGAACACCTCTGCACTGTGAGGAAACCGCCTCGAAAGAAACAAATTAAAACCAGTAAGAAGAAAGAGGCAGCTGTATGGCCTAAGAGCAGGCTGAAAACAAAACATCTGAACAACAGATACAAGGCCTGATATGTTTCCTGTTATTAATTCCAAACCACAACAACAATAAAAGCTTCCCACACACCAAAGGACCAGTATCTGTATCTATATATGTGCACAGTGAACAGAATAAGTGCGTTAGTATTAGTGACTCTGTAGGACAGTTGAGTAAGGTAGACTGAAATGAGTCAGGGTCTTTCTGCTGTGAGAAGTGGGGAAAGAAATTAAAACAGTCACACACACCAGTCCTCCATCACACGAGTTACTGTAACTATTATGAAAAATACCTGAATGGACAAGAACTGGGTAGAACATCTCTCCATTAGCAACTCATGTATTTTAATGAAAATCTGTAGTTGTCACCTATTTAGAGCAGGTGCAGAAGTGACTATCCAAGAACAACAAACGCTGCGTGACAATAGGCAGAAGAGCAAATGAGGGACAAACTAAGAGCTGCACCTATGCTACACTGTTGCCACCTCTGACACAAGTGTAGCACTCTCCTAACACACACCCACTCACCTACATTTGGATTCTTTTTTAAAAGGGGACACTTGAAGCAGTCTTACAATAACAATGTTACTCTCATTTAATTTTCCAGTCCTACCATAGATGCACTGGCAGTCTCATTCACTTGCCCTTCAATACAAAATTTACCTACAACTTCCATCTTACTGCTGTCAATTCGGCACGGCAAACATACCTCGTTGATCCACTACGAACACAATGTATTCTACACAAAACTAAAGTAACATATAATGGGTAACTCTGTAGACAGTTACATAATTTTGTAAATATATAGACACAGAGATTAGTCCACACGAATTGTGTTTTACTGCCTCAGATTTATTTTAAAAAAAATTAAAAATTCATCCACCTTTCAAGAAGACCTGGATTTCACAAATCAGCAATCACAGAGTGCTGAGAGATTTCAATGCATGGCTAAGACTGCAGGCACATATCCAACAGGACTTTGTGCTAATGTGCTCCTTAGTGAATTAGCCTGTTAATGGACCAGCATCTCAATTATTATTGATGCTTGGTAGAGAAGGAAGGGCATGGAATGTATGGCTTGAAGATCCAGCTCTGAACCGTGCGCAGCGTAATAAAGCAAAGTAGCTAATCTGCTGAAGTTTGCGTAAGACACTAATTCCATAGGTATTTCTCTAACTCGCATGTACTCCATTCACACTCCACTCTGAACCACCTCAGCTGGTCAGCTGGCCTCACCTCTCCTGCACAAGCAAGATCAGATTTAGGACACAGGTTTCCTTACTGATTTAGGAGCTAAGCCCAAACTCCCGGAGCAGGCATCTACAAGGTAGAAGTCTGACAACAGTCCGAGACCTCGGTCCACCATGAAGCCACCTGCGGGGGAGGACAACGGACGCCCCGATCACCTGCAGCCAACTTATAAGGAGAAAAGCCGAGACGAAGCGCTCGGTCTCTGAAACCCCCGCCGTAGGAGAGGTGCTGGTCTCCCGGTGCTGCGGGCCGGGCTGTCCCCAGCTCGGGGCACCCTGGCCCGCGGGCTGCTGCCCGGCCACGGAGCACCGCGAGGGAACGAAGGGAAACGCAGGGGATCCATCCTCCCGCGCTGCCCAAGGGATGCCCGGCGGGATCAGCCCCGCGCCGCGCCCGCGCCTCACCCGCGTCCAGCCCCAGCTGGTAGCAGGCCAGCGGCTCCAGCGACAGCTTGTATCCCTCGAACTTGGGGTCCAGCAGCAGGCGCTTGGCCTGCAGGGAGCAGTGGGCGGCGCCCGCCATCCCGCAGCTCCGGGAAAACTTGGGGAAGCACCGGCAACTCCGCGGGCCCTCGGGGAACGCGCGGCACTAGCCGCGGAGCACCACGGGAAGACGGTGCGCGGGCGCCCGGCCGCCGCGACGCGTGTTGGGAGCTGTAGTCCGGGTCCGTGTGCAGCCATGGGCCCGCGGCGCGCCGGGAGCTGTAGTCGCCGAGCCCGGACTACGTTTCCCGGCGGTGCCCGCGCCCAGGGGCGGTGGGGCGGGCGGTGCGCGGCGCGTCCCGTGGGCGGCTCCGCGTCCTGCTGCACGGAGCGGCGGGGCTGCGGCGGGCGGGTGAGCCGGGAGAGA
>VZRM01005891.1:0-85784 GCA_013397955.1 Grantiella picta | reverse complement strand
TTTTTCTGAATAGCACACAGTCATCTGGTTATAGAGATCTATAGACAAGTTCAGATGAATGGTGCCATGCATTTGGGAAACCCATGACATTGCAAGGCTCACAATCTATGGGATCACACATCTCACCCGAACTTTCAAATTTATTTTACAAAAAAACTATTTAATCTATTTCATCTTTGAAGTTTGCTAGAGCATTCACTATATTCATGTTACCCTGTGTATGACAGTGATAGTGAAATTGAACTGATATTGTGTGTCCATGAAATTCACAGGTTTTTAATGCAACGCCTAGTTTAAATGTCCAGCTTCGATAGTAAACACAACCAGAAATTCCTTGCAATGTTTGCAGACCTTAATCTGTAAACATTGATATAAAATATACAACGCTGCACACACAAAATCATATTCCTGTTCACCTGTGAGAAAAGAACATTTATAAACTCTCTCCTCAACAAAGCTATATAATTTGCCTTCAAAATTGTCAAGTAAAAACTTCTTGAGCACACGAGTTAAAATGCAGAGACGTTTGCCTTTAAAAAAAAAAAGTTATAAATGGTTTCTCAGATCCATCCTCAGGAGCTTTATGAAAGTGCCCTGACTTGTGGTTTCTGCTTTTACACTCTAAGAAGCTTTATTTTAGGAGGGTACATCGCAGACTGAGCCATCTGAGTCACAGAACTTTCCACACTCTGGAAGAAAAGGCTTTTTCACATAATTTCCAAGGGTCTGATCTGAGGCATTGCCTTGATGATTTAGTAGAAAATGGGATTTCAAACTATCAGATAAAAAGCAGTAACCAGTTACAGATGTTTCCTGTCTTCCTGACCTTGTTGTATAGAATCATGGAAGCCCAGAGTGGATTGGGTTGGGAGGGATCTTGAAGCCCACCCAGTGCCCCCCCCTGCCATGGGCAGGGACACCTTCCACTCCCCCAGGCTGCTCCAAGCCCCAGTGTCCAGCCTGGCCTTGGACACTTGCAGGGATCCAGGGGCAGCCACAGCTTCTCTGGGCACCCTGTGCCAGGGCCTGCCCACCCTCCCAGGGAACAAGTCCTTCCATTTTTTTTAGATCTGAACTCATTTGCTTGCTTGCAATTCAAACCCAACATCCCATCAATGCTTTCAGCTCCAGGAAAGAAGTGAGCAGTTCTGAGTATCACTTGTTTGTACTCTTAGGTCTGCAAGCTCTCAGAGACATTAAGATTTTCATGTCTTTATTGGCAATATCAGTCTAGCATGAATTCATGCTTGTAAACCCCAAATAATCTAACCTCTTGTCCCCATAGTGATGTAGGTTTACCATGTGCTTTTATTTGTGCTCAGTAGCCTCATGGGAAAGTGGAGGTTCTAAATCAGTTCAGATAATCTGTAAAGAAATAGAATTATTGAACTATTTTTGGGCTTTTCTTATGTGGTTAACATGTTATATTCAGGTCTGGAAGCTGTCACAGGGCTGAGGTTTCATTTGCTTACCTAGAGTTTTAGGCTGCTCTGCATATGTTGTTGACATCAGAAGGTGCTGAATTACCATTTCCACTGGAGGAAAGGAAAAGATTGAGTGCTTAATTTCTTGAGAAGATAGCTTTTAAAATGCAGTTAAGGTGTGCAACTGCCAGTACTGAGGCACCTGAATGGCAGCAACACTTTGCATACCTTTAAGCTGTAAAGTAAAACTGAGTGTGATTAATGGGATGGCTTTGCACATAACAGCACAGCTGGGGATTATGTTATTTTATATTCATCTTCCAAACTCCCATAAAAGTAGATTATTGTAGCATAGCACTTGTGAATAGTTACATGATGACTGGAGTCTTAACAGCTCCCGTGTTCTTACAAAAGGAGATGTACTGCCTAGAAACTCCGTCCTCCGCTGAGAATTCACCCTTCAAGGAGGATGAGGAACATAAAAGAGCTGGAAGGCTGTTTAGGGGACATTGGGGTCATCATAAAAATGTTGGAAGAGGTGAAAATACTTGGCTGAGCATGAAGAGAATATTTGCTGCACGCCGGTGGCCCAGGTGGGCTGTGCTGGGGTGAAGGGCATGGCTGGGGCTGGGGGCACCTGGGGCTGGCCACCACAGTGACGGCTGTCACTGTTCCCTGAGCCCCAAAGCCGTGATGAGGGTGGGAAGAAGGTTTTAAGGAGGATGTCTGAGCCCGAAGATGTGCCCCAGAGTGTTTGTTCTCCTGGTAGGGACATCTGTGTCAGGACCTGGCACAAGCACCTGCATGACCTGAAGGTGACAGAGAGCTTAGAGGTGTGGAAGTTAAATAGATACAGAGGAGGTGTAGATTAATAGAGCTATGAACAGCTCTGCATAAAAGAGAATTTGACTTATGTTTCTCATTGCCCACTAATTACGAGATAAAAATTTGCAGCTATCTAAACTCTTGTGAAACCCAGCTGGAGTTAGAATTGCTGCCATGTATCATGTGGAAACTCAGCCACAAAGGAGGCTTGTTTAATGGGCTGTTGGCATCAGCTGGAAGATGCCCACTGATCTCGTGGTTTAAGAATCAGGGTTCTCCTTTATAATACTGCTCTAAATAATTTTTTTTCTAAAAAACCAATTTTTCCTTGATTCATAGTCTTTTTTCCAAAGATTATATTACTTATTGAGTTGAGTCAGAAGAAGAGAAATTTCTTACTGTTTAAGTTCTTCCCCATTCCTTTTTGCTGTTATTTGTGAGACAATATAAGTTTACCAGTAATTAAATATTAATGCTTTAATTTCATTAATTTTAACTGTATCCATATCTAAAAGGATTCAGGTTGATCCTGCAGCAGGAGTTGTATTGATCTGCAGAAAATCTTGCTCTCAGTCTGGCAGCTACCAGAGAGATGCAGTACAAAGAATATTAACAACAAATAATTTAAAATTTTCTAAAGTTTCTTTACATAAATACAATTTACTGAGTAGGATTTTAGCTACTTTAAAAGAATTACTTTTAATAGAAGAATAATACTCATTAAATCCACCTTTCTGTACTCTGTGTTCTTCAGGATATATGTTAAGGACCAGACCAGCTGCTGACATGGCCTCTGATACCACCCTTCCCATAATAATTTTTATTTTGTCACAAATATTTTACACTTTAAGTGAATGAATGAGAGAAAATATTAAATGTATTTTAACCTCACCTAATTTTCTATGGAAAATCTCCTATTTTCAGCTGTTTATTTGTAAGCATATGGTATTGCACACATTTATGAGGCAATGATGGTGTACTTAATTAAAGCTAAACACTGAAGTGTTTTCCATACATTACTGCAGTGCCACTTCTGTTCTCCTAAAGTTCTCAAAAGGGTAGATCCTGCTAGGAGAAGCATAGATTTAATAAAGAATACTTAGCAGATCAGCAAGAAATGGATAGTAACAGGTGACATATTGCCTTACCTCAAAACAAGTAGGAATAATGCAAATATACCAACCTTAGCAAAACCCTTTGAATGATGAATAATGTAAATGCATAATAACATACTGTGGTCTATGGTTAAAACATATTCTGAGTCTTTATGCTTTTAAAAATGTGTTGAAATAATAGCTGGAGGTTTTTTTCAGAGATTTTTGGGTTTTTTCAAAAATAAAATACAAATGAAAAAAAAAGATTCAAGGAGAAAGTAGTTCTGTAAATGCTGACATTAGCAAGTCCTGTTTCCCTATAAATTAGCCTCTCATTGTTGAATTGCCATGTCAATCTATGGATTATTTGTACTCACATTGCAATTTAACAGGTTCTCCATCCTATGGACTATCTTCCTATTTTCATAAAACATGGCGAAACTCGATGTTCTTGATAATTCTGCCCTTTAACTGACTTTGTAGGTATTAGCTGAACACTTCCAGAACTTGTTGGCAGAAATAGCATAGGAATGGTGGACAGCACTGGTAGACAACACTGCTAAATAAGCATTTTCTCCCCCAGAATCCAAGTGGGAACACATGCAGTATTACAAAACAAGCACGAGGGGCTCCTCTGGAATCCCAAATGAGAATATTTAAGTGGCAGTGAGGTTATTGTAAGTCTCAGAACCAGAAACCAAGTTAAGAGGATTTATCCTTGGTCAGTATCTCCTAGTTAGATTTGCGCCTACGCATTTGAGAACTTCTCTGTGTTCATGTATGACCACACGCTTTCCTAAAACTCCCTCACTTAAAAATTATGAACATTTATTCACTGTTCCTTCCTTTTGCTTCGAGATCTCTGTTAATTATCAGCTCCATCCTTGTGGATGGATTTTCATATGTTCTTTTTCAGCTTTTGCAGAACATCAATGAGGTACAGGTTTGACAAACAATTATGCATAGAGTTCAGAATAAAGGTAAACAGAAAGAGCAAATGTATCTCCACATGGGTACAGAGTAACTGGAACAGTGCTACAGCAAAATCACTCACCTCTGCAAATTCTTGGATATTGAAAGGAATGATCCATCAAAACCAGACACATAAGCAGTTTATAGGGAATGCAAAAGACCACTTGAATGAAAAGCAAGCTTAAGAAACCGTCACCTCCGAAAAATAAACTGTAAGTTTGAAGAAACAGGTGAAATTGGGAAACCGACAAAGTCCCTCACAAAGAGGAGAATGTCGGAGCACAATCTTAATCATCTTTTTCTTTAATATTTGTAAATGGAACCCTCGTGGTAGGGCCTGGCAAGTCAAAAATGGAAGAATCATTTTGCCTATCTGAAGTAAGCTCTCCAAAGTAACAGACACAACCCCCCACACCCCCATATACCTAGTGATCTTGTGGAAAATTGCAAATTTAGCAACAGATGGCAGGAAATGGAACTTGCTCTCTTATCAGGACAATAAAGCTGAAAACAGTTGGGGTAAACTTGTTACAAAGGAAAAAAAAAACAATCTAGCAAAAGAAAATGGAGCAGATACTCTAGTTCACATTTATAGATTCTATTAAGGACAATCTGTTTTTAATTGGAGAGGGCTCCCTGAGCCTGAAAATGTAATGTCTAAGAAAGTATTTGCAAGTTGCTGTCGTGCAGAACATGAGTGCTGCTCATGCACTAAATTAGATTCACTGCTCAGTGACTCCTCGCCTGTAGCAGCAAACCAGGAGAATCAGGAGTGGTGTCTGAAACAGCATCTCCACCAATCACTTACCTTGTAGTGGAGCCTGAGGAGAGAAGCTGATTATTTCTGCAGCTCAGCTCAATCTCTGCTGTTCAAAGGTTCTGCAAATGTACTGCACAGGTGACTGGTGCCTTCAGCAGGGCTCAGCACACTCTGCAATGGGCTGGAAGTCTCTCTCAGCTGAACTGAGATGTGGGAAATTCATGAGTCATTTTCAGTGCAAGAGAACTGGCTACAGAAAAAGACAAATTAAAAAAAGGACAGTTCCTATATCTGCATAGAATACAACCCTGGTTTGGGGGTCAGCCCAAATGTTTGCACTTCTAAACTTTGCATGATTTCTTTTTGGCTTTGTTGCTGTTTTAGGGTTGGTATTTGCTGAGGAAAGGAAAGGGGAGAAAAGCTGTAATGGAGTGTAGTTGTGAGTTCACTGTGATGAGACCTCATGTGACCCTTAGAAGGAGCTTTGGGTCTCTTTGTCCTTTGGGGGCAGAAAGTCTCATCCATCAATCACTTCTGAGAAAGATCTCTGCTCAAGGAGGAAAAAAATTGCAGTTAAATCCAAAGTCTGAACCAGTCACTGGCAAAAGAAGGAAAAGTCATCTTTTATCCATTCCCATCTATCTGATGTGGGGACAACATGCTGCTACCACCCTCCTCCTAGATCAGAGAGCTATTCCATAACTGCTCTGGGTCTAGAACTAGAATAAGGCAATTCCCAGCACAAGGTAAAGGGTGTATTTTCCTCAGTATTTGCCAAGTTTCCATAGAAAAAGTTTTGTAGCTCATCTTTTATGCTTTAGTAATAAATCTCCCAGTGATATTTAAAGGAAAACCTGGTCACTGTTATGTACAAGGTGCTCATATAAGCACTTTGCTTATAGAAGATATTGCCCCTCTGTGCTCCAAAGGGATCATACATAAAACATACAAAACAAACTAACAAATATTTTTAGAAAAACAAACCAACCCAACAAAAAACCCCAAACAGAAATCAAAATTACCCAAGAAGAAAATAAACAAACAAAAATGCTTTCCAACATTACAAAGAAGGTAATTTTCCTGCAGAATAGTATGAGAGCTGAAAAAGGTTGGTTTGCTTTTAGCTGCCGCAGTGCTAAAGCCAGGTTTCTGCAGCGGACGTTTGCACTTTTGATCATCTCTTCATTTTGTGTCCATTTCCTCTGAAGTGCAGTGGTTCTGTCCCTAAACTGAAGTGCCCTGACTCCAAGTCGTGACTCGTGCTTTAGGAAAAGCCACAGGAATTATCTCCCCGATGCCTCCTAGCAGAATTAAGCCAGTCTGTATTGCTTTCTGCCTTCTGTATGTGAGGGCTGGACCTGACTTAAGGATTACCTGAAGGATAAACACTGAGATTTGGGGGTGAGGAATATGCCTTGGCATTACAGATGTTGTTTTGCACTCCATCTAATGGGTTTATGTTTTCCATGCCAAACAGCATTACCTGAATACAGGCTGCCTACAGGCATGCTCAGTTTTTCCATGGTGCAAACCATGAAAGACCAAAATATAAACTATATTAAACAGGTCAAAATTTCAAAGGTCTGTGAAACAACCTCAACAACCATGCTCACCTTCAGCAGGATATTTTAGAGTAGAAAGAATCAATCAGATTGCAGATCAACGTGTAAGAAAGCAATGACCCCCTTGGCAAGACATTGAAGCTTTCTCCCAAAGCAACCTTGTCTTCTTCCTGATAATGGTTACTTCTACCCTAATATCATCCTCAACTAGAAGCTGGGAAATTGTTGAGATCCTAAAGCTGCAGGATTTAGTAGGATGTGTGAAAGATTATGCCATGACAATTCAAATTTTCTCCCCCATCACAATCATTTCATGCTGGGAAACTAAATGGTCTTTGAGTGTCCAACAGACCTTTATTTCTGGAGCTGAGGGTAGAGATATTTCATTCAAGAGTTCAAGTACCCATTTGTGGGCAGGTAGTCTGTGCAGCAATTCAGTCCTGTTTGACAAAATAATAATTGAATATGTTTCCATAGAGACTGAAAACAGCCTGTGGAAACTGCTATAGGGTATTAAAAGAATTCAGTCAGGTTTTATTTGAGTAAATAAGGATCACTTGCAATATACTGCTGGTTACAAGGACTGGTGGTACTCTTAAAATTACTTTTAAAATTATATAATTGGGCTGGAGATTCTGTGGTTTCTCAGCAGGATCAACACAACCACAGCCATAGCTCCGAGTACCACAGTCAGAAACAAAAAGCAGGGCGGTGAGTGTGCAGCACACCACCTTGAGCAGCCCCAAATCCATGAGGGATGTGCTTGCCTGTCCCCTCCATCCCTCTCGAACATGCACTGCTGGGGTGTGGCATCCACCAGGCACCTCTGCTGTAAATGAAGCACCTGAGCCTGGAAATGCAGCCAGGGCAGCTGCTTGTCACACCAGTCGTGCTGGGTTTGGGGTCAGGGTGGGTGCAAAGGTGCCCCAGATGGAGGATGCAGCCTGAATCACAGTCTGGACACACAATCTGACTGAGCCCCAGGGAGACATGAGGACAGAGAAATGTTCACCCTCACCATGGGCCACAGCTCAGCCTGGTGAGACACGAGATGCAGCATTTCCCTCCTTGGAGTATCGAATCCAAGCTTGGAGCAGCAGTCAGCAGCTTTCAAGTGAACTGGTGGAATAGGGCTGGCCACAGATCCAGAATCCCCATTTCATGGGAAATCTCATCTTCTTGCTTGTTAGGTTCCATCCAAATTGGAACAAAATGGTAATGTAACTTGACTCTGGACAATACTTTCAAGGGGGGAGAAAACATCCCACACAGGTTTTGGTTGAGCTGGCACAGTCCCACCAGCATTAGCCTTTCTGTACTACTGTTATCCATGAGCCCAGAAGGGTTTGAAGGACAGAGGCTTCACCCTGACCAACATAACTCACCTCCCTGGCTACTATGTTCTCCAGATTTTCTCTTGACTGCTATTTTTATCAAACCTGTTCTTTCTGATGGCAAATCTTCCTCCCTGAAGAGATCTAATTGGTTTTGTAGAGAAGTGATGAGTAGGGGACAAAATGCCAAGGCATTCTCTTCATGATATCTCTGTTCTCCCTGGGCTGAGGATGTGGTGGAGTCATGAATGCTCTCAAGTTAAAGAGGTCATTTTCGCCAATGGCATCATTTTTTCTGGACCAAGCCCCTAGTGAGGTGAATTAAATCGACTAAAGGGAGTAATAGGCATTCACATAATAGTAATGCTTGACAGAACTACATTGCAGTAAGCAACACTGATTGTGGAACTCCTCCCAGATGTAAAGCCAATGTTAATTTGCTCTCCTTGTATCACAGACAGTTTGGGGTTTGGAGAAAGAGTGTTTGGCTCGTAAGAGTAAATTTCAGAATTCAAGAAATGAGAAATATTTGAACAGGGTCCATTTTTTCTTAACTTTCTGGGGATGCCAATCCTGGCTGTAAACAGCCTTGAGAAAAACACTGGATTGTGAGTGGATTTGGGCTCCTCAGTTCCTTTTGCCACTGGAGATGGATGGTGTGGCCAAGGCAGTGTAATTACTCATCAAGGTGAGAGTGCTTGTGCTGCAGCCCTGTTTACCTTGCCCTGACAAACCCTCTTAACCTCTGCTGTCCATCAGAAGCACCACAAATGGCAGCAGCCTGGGAAGGGGGAAAAAATCATGAATGATTGGATGAAAGCTGAAAGAGATCCACCAAAATCTGCCTGGCCCTGCAAACTCCCCTTTAATATTACTGCTTAGTCACCTTATCTGCTAGAATCCATGTCAAAGATACTTCCCAACCCCTTGTGTGGGACAAACAGGAGAAATCATGGATGATAGGTTTGCCTGAGACATCGGTGCTATTTTTGTGGCTATTCCTTGTTATTCAGTGGTGTTCCCTGTGCACAGCAGGAAATCTTCTGTACAACAGAGGGGCTATTACAGCTCCAGACTTGTATTTCAGTTCGTGGCTCTGCAGGTATACCACTCCAGTCCTCACCATCACTCACTGCAGCTGTAAAACCCCTGTGAGCACATCCTACAGCCCGTTTCTATTTCTTTGTCTGGTTTGCACTTAGGCTGGAATCTCTTCAAGGCAAAGACTCTTGAGGCAGATTGGCTTTTTTGATAGGGATCTCATCTTTGTGTTTTGTTGTCACTTCTACTACAAATACTATAGAAGGTGCGATACGATTTGGGGAGTGTTGAGAAGAATGGATGGAATCCTTTTGGGAACATTCTGGAAGTAGTTACCCCAGTAATTAAACATTTAAAAACTATCACTGTGACATCCTTGACATCCTTTGTGTTTCATGACCTCATGTACAATCTTCAAGTTTAACCAACCTTCACGAGCTCCAAGAGTTTAAAGTGCAAAGATATTGAACTACATGTGGTGCAGAATTCTGTACAAAGTGGTAAAAGAAAAAAAAAGAGCTCTTTGCCATTTCTCTGTCCTCCGTAAAAAATTCAATTTTATCTTTTCATCATTCATTTCGATTAATTAGTATCATCACCATTCCCCTAATGCCATCATGACCTATGTTCCTTTGGTTCAGTTACAGCCCCTAGGAGTGTGTTTCGGAGGATTTTTTTTTCAGGGGATTTTTGTAGGGGTTTGTAGATTGTTTTAAGCTTTGTTGGTTTTTTTTCTTTTTCCCAAGTGGAAGCATCTGATCTTTCTGGAAGGGACAGATAAATCTTTCAGAGAGTGCCTAGGGTATTAAGGAGGAGTATGTGTTGTGTGTATACATAAATATCTTTCTATAAATTTATATAAAGCATGCTAGAGACCTTGTTAATGGTAGAGTTCCTCCAGAGCCTTTAGTGTCCCACTGTCCTTATAATCCAAGATTCTTAATAAAACACGTGCCACTGTAGGCCCTGAAATGTTATATATCCCTTGTCAGGACAATGGATTCCTTAACAGATATTTTCTTCTTTTCCTTCAAGGAAATCTTGTCTGCTCCAATCCACTTTTGGTTCTATGTGAACACTTAGGAATTCTTTGTGAAAGACAAGGTCCTTAAATTAATTCCTTCGGTAGCAACCTGTTGGTTTTACTAAGGAGGAATTTAAAGGGGATCGACATGTTGGGAATTTTGTTAGCTTTTTGTTGTTCTTTTGATGGCTTTGTGTGTGTTTTTAATTATATTCCCCTAAATAAAACCTGCAAGGTGTTAAGGACACTGTTCTGCGTGGGGAGATTTTCTTTCCACCCTTTAATATTATGGTATATAAAGGCATGGAATACCAATAGGGGATGAACTCATCAGAATGAGATTAACTAAGCAGATAAATAACACTTCACAAGTTACATGGTCTTTCTTTGCAATAAGAGTTGTCACTGCTTCAGGATGGGATTCAGAGTTCCTGGAGTGGTGCAGATCACAATTTCATACCTCCCAAGGTGGGGCTTTGGCCCCTCACTTTGTTATCTCTACTAGTTTTTCTATTATGCAGATCAACATGTAGAAAACTGCTCTTTTTCACCCTTTCTGTTACCTTCTACATTGCATTTCAAGCTGTGGGTTTGATTGCTTAAGGAAGACAAAAATGTCTGAGGAGATGCAATCACTTGATATTTGTTATAAGCATTATTGCAAGTCTATCTCCTAATTTATATTATAGACATGCAACATTTGGCCATTTATTTTAATACTTTCCCTGGTTATGACTGTTACAGAAATGACTTTTTTTTCCTAAGAATTAGACATTATTAAGTGAAGTGGAACACATGTTGTTTTTAAAACAGTAGGATCCAACTTTTCTAGAAAGACTTTCATTTTCCTTCAGAAATGTAAGGGTGTCCTTCCAATTTATTCAAACATACCATGGCAGAAAGAAAACCTCTCTTCTGTAATGTGTTTTTTGCCTATATTAAAATTCTAAGGGTTTACTCAAAATTATAGTTATTTTCAGTTATTATAAAATTAGAAAAAGAAGCATGCTGATCCCAGAATCCTATTTTGGTTTATTTTGTTTACTAACGTGATGAGTGAGGTATGAACACAGAACTGAGTTTTGTATTCTTTAATTAAAACCATTACTCTTGTCTGGGAGATTCTTGCTTTGCTGCAATGCTTCTGGTTCTACACAATGGAAGAAAATGACAGATTGTTGCTGTTTATATTACAGTAGCTTTTAGGGATAACTACATTTATAATCCAAATAGGAAACAGCAGGCTAAAAAATAAAGATCATTACCAAAGGAAAAAGCAAGCGACTGGTCTATAGTCATCATCACACAGAAAAAAGCCAGGAATAAATGCAGATTTTCCCTAGCTCCATATTTATAGCTGCCACAAAGTTTGCAGACACAGATTTTCATCTATTCATTTGAATTTTTATTTTGTTGCAGTTATTTGCATCTGGGAATAAGGATGCCTAAAATAGGACTAGAGGCCCTGTTTCAAAATCCACAGGAAAATAGGAAGATATGATAGTCTTGTATCAGCTTCACAGATGCAGTCATGGATTTGCCTCTCTCCTACTGGCTGTTGATGAGGCTCTGATTTTATCTAGAATAATGAGGTTTAATTCCAAAAAATCTGGAATTGATGGCTGCTTTTCCTGGGTCTAAATCTCTTTTAATATCCAGATTTACCATTCACCATGATTAAAACTTCGGATGCTTTTGTCAGCAGAGGGGTTTTTGTGGTTTATTGTGGTTTAATCACCCTACCAATTACCCTTTCACTTGATTTTGAATTATCCTACAAAATATTGGGAAGCTTTAGCTCAGAAATCATCTCCAGTCTCCGAACTTTCTATTTTACTCCTGTTTGGAAGGAGATACTCCGAGAACATGGATGCTGCTTCCTCCTGCCTGAAGTACAACATTAAACCACACAGCATTCTGTACACATCTTCAACAGTTTTTGTGATCTGCCACATTACATACAAAGACCTTTCAGTCGAGGCTACTTTTTGATCAATTCCAGAATTTCTGCTGCTGATACATCTTGTTCCTGTTGCCAATGAAGTTCACACCAACAGCTTACACTATCATTGAGCATTTGGCCTCTAGGTCTTGACAAGGGAATCCAGTTGGTCTTAGCAGCTCCCTTCCTCCTAGAGATGCAATGCTGAAATTAGGTTTATGCCAGGTCTATTAAAATTCAAAGAAACCCCTGAATTAGCCATTGGTTTCCACAGTTTTTCTTTACACAAAAAAAGATGATTACATTGCAGTAAACTTGGCTGTTATTTTTCAAACGCCTTAAAGGGGTTTATTAACCTCTCACAGAGGCATCCAGTAAGCCCTATAATAACTTCATAATTTTTAAAATCATTATATTTTTAGGCACATTTGGAAAATTTCACCTAAAATCCCACAGAATTAGTGGCTAATCTGGAGCCAAGGTCAGTTTTTCACAGGTCTAACACTACAAACACACACATATTGATACACAACAGGCAAGTGGCTCTAAGAAGTACACATTGGTTGGCATATTTGGTGGTTTTCAGCTGGAGTATTTTCATGGGGTTTTGTGCATGGGTGTGTCAAGTGTCTTCCTCCTTTACATGGAAACACTAATTTTTTCTAACAGCTCTGGTTCATTTTGCTCTACAAGTGACTCCATTAATTAATTTTCCATGTATTTCCTTTGTCTCTGCTGCAATTTGGATCATTATTTAGTAAAAGCTTTCAAAGCTTGTCTCTTATTTGACTCCCTTTACATAAATATTTGGTGCTACAAAGCAGTTTGATTCCCAATTAAATAGAACACAATGGTCATTATGATTAGAGCTGTGTCAAAAAAAATTGTGGCTCTATTATCGTATTTTTTATATAATTATTCTTTGGAGGGTGTGTGTGGCAGAAATGTTTCATATTAGGAAATTTTTACGAGAATTATAAGGGTGTAACATCAATGCAGTTAAAGCTATGAAGCTTTGTAAATCAATTCATAACAGGCCAACTGGAAATCTCTTCTGAAATGTTACGTTTTAGTGCCAAAACATTGTTTAGCTTGGAATATCAGGAAACCATGGCAGTGTTTTCTATGAGGTGCAACAGGTTCCTACTGCATTACATAGGGGCTTAATTCCTCTACTTCTCATAATATAAAGACTTTCTGGAATTTAAAAGGCAGAACATGAATTATTGATTTTAAAATAGACACTACCAGCCCTGAGGGCCCCAGGCAACAGCTGTGGAATGGTGGCACGAGGGCTGGAGGATCTGGAAAGACTCTCCTTAAATGTGATTAACAGGGAAAACAAGGTATTTTACCTCCATAATTCAAAGTAGATTCAGTTTCGATTGTGAATAACCCCAGCAACACAATCCAGAATCACCCTGCAGGTTCAGCCAGTCACCACTGAGTATCCTCACACTGAGACAGATTTCTTTAGTTACTGCAGTTCAATGCTGGAAGAAATTTTAGCATGTAGAAACAACAATTCCTTTAAAATTCCATAGCTTGTTAATATCCCTTCTGTGTATGCTAAGAGGCATCACTGAAGTAGAGATTTCTCTTTATATATGTTTAGAAAAGACTCACAGTCCCTCCCTACTTTACAGTTCTTTTACTTTTGTTCACCATGGCCCACAAAATACAGACCTTTAGCTTTGAAGTACCTGGCTGGGTTGGAGCAGCTGTGAAACTGTGAGATGTGAGCTCAGAGCAGCTGCCTTGCTCCTGTTGGTCACCTTTTGGAGTGGGATTTGCAGTGTCACCGAGAGTCTCACTGACATACCTGCGACATGAGCCACAGTCAAATGATTTCAGACATGTTTAGTTGAGTTCTGGTTGATTTTGTGGGGCTGAATAAACGAAAAACATTCAATATTCTAAGGAGAGAGGGATTGAGGGAACCCTGACTGGCTTTGCAGCTGACACCAAGTGAGGGGGCAGTGACACCCCTGAAGGATGGGTGACATCCAGAGGGACCTGGACAAGCTCCAGAAGTGCCCATGGGAATCTCAGGAGGTTTCACACCACCAAGTGCAGGGGCTGCTCCTGGGTCAGGGCAGCCCCTGGGGTTTGTGCAGGCTGGGGATGAGCAGCTGGAGCAGCCCTGGGAGAAGGACTTGGGGCTGCTGGGGGTGAGAGCTGAACCTGCCCAGCCCTGGCCCCCTGTGCCCTGGGCTGAGCCCGGCGTGGGCAGCAGGAAAGGGGAGATTCTGCCCTTCTGCCCCCTCAGGTGAGACCTGCAGAGCTGCTCCAGCCCTGGGGAACAGCAGGGGAAGGAGCTGCAGCTGCTGGAGAGAGTCCAGAGGAGGCACCAGGATGAGCTGAGGATGGAGCAGCTCTGCTGGGAGGAAAGGCTGGGAGAGCTGGGATTGTTCATCTGGAGAAGAGAAGATTTGGGATGACCTCACTGTGGCCTTGCAGTGCCTGAAAGAGCTGCAGAAAAAGAAGGAGAGAGAGTGTTTACAAGGGATGGAGTGACAGAATAAGGGGGAATGGCTTCCCACTGCCATAGGGCAGGTTTCATTAAATATTAGGCAGGACTTGTTCCCTGGGAGGGTGGGGAGGCCCTGGCACAGGGTGCCCAGAGAAGCTGTGGCTGCCCCTGGATCCCTGCAAGTGTCCAAGGCCAGGCTGGACACTGGGGCTTGGAGCAGCCTGGGAGAGTGGAAGGTGTCCCTACCCATGGCACGGGGTGGCACTGGGTGGGCTTCAAGGTCCCTTTCAACCCAAACCGTTCTGTGATTCCATGATTCTACACTCACTGCCCTTGTGTGCAGTTGGTGCTTTCACCCTGATTCCTAGAACAGAACTACATTCACATAAAGACAATTATCAAATTAAGTTTCAATTACTGTTGTTGTTTTGAATCACAACGCAGAAACCAAGTACTTGGAATGTGATTTCTCCTTCCCAAGGGGTAAATCCACCAGACCGAGAGTGGGATATTGTAGAGATGTCTGTGAGTGCATTTGGTGTTGATGTTGCTGTCTCACAGATTTATACTGGCCTTGGCCTCCAAAGGAAGGGAAGAATAGGTAATGGGTATTTTACAGCCTCTCCTCTTCTTGTTAAATCGTCTTCATTTTTTTACTTAGCATCTGCCTCGCTGAGTACTCATCATCTGCTACTGAGCCATCTGATGTACAACAGATGTTGAGCACTTAGTGAGGCAGAGAAAGAGGTAAAAGTGTCATATCATGATTAAATACTTGCTCCAGCTATTCTATAGGGTGACCATAGTGCTTTGTTCTTACATTTGATGTTACAGTGTGCTGAACAGGAAGAGGCACGTGGTTTGGATTAAGCTTGCAACTGCTCTAATAAAAAAAATTCTTCTTTTAAGCTTTTTTTAATAGTAAAAAAATAATTGCAAAATATTTTAAATGCACTTTAGAATTATGATTTATGCTTCTCATTAAGATGTTTCTCGTAGGAAACTTGGCTGATGTTAATTGCTGCATTAACTTCCCTAGGATTATCCTATTTTTTACCATGCTCATGTAAAAGCGAGATTATCTGGCAGGCTTTCTTTACGTTGCAAGCATTTCAGCTGAAAGCTGATGCTGTTTATATGGCAGCAGATTTACCCACAGGAGGCTCTTCGTCCTGCAACAGCAGCCTGAGCTTGTAGCAGAGTAGGAAATGGGAAGAAATTGGAGCTGGACTTGTTATTGAACCAGAATTAGTTAACAATCTGCTTCCAAGTAAATTTTAAGAGCTGAGAAAATTTGTGTAATATTGTCATACACAACTAGGTATTTTCATATTGATGTATTTGATCAGACAAGTTAAATAAGGAGGGAGGGGGTGGTTCATCCATAAGAGATGTGATTTGTGTGAGCAGGAAGTCTTTGTAGTCAAAGGTGAGATTGAAACCCCAGAATAATGGAATAATGGAGACCCAGTTTTGGAGTCTTAACTAAAAGGCTGGAGTTTGGGATTTGGATGAGTTACCTGCCTCAGTGTTCCTAAGTCAGAGCAGTGGCTTGATGATCTATTTCCTATAGAGAAAACAGGTTTTCTGCTAACAGGACAATCCATATTCATGTTTTCATAGAAATTCTGTCCAGACTTATCACTTCTTTGTAACTTTGTGATGGTTTGGAAGGGTTGATTTCAATGACTCGATATTAACAAACAGAAGATTTTTTTAAAATCCCAAATAATTTCCAGGAAGGTGTAATTAATTTTTATATTTGATAGCAAGTATCCTGTACTTACCAAGTATCATATTTAATTAAACTAAAAATTGTTTTACTTCTACAATGAAGTTGTGATTTCAAGTCTAGGAATCACCAGAAACAGCTTTTGATTATAAATGATCACATAATTTTGACTGATGAGGAAGGCACAGGTATTGCAAGCATTCCATTTTGATTTGGAGCTCAGTGGAGTGATGAGGAACATCCTTGCTGGTTTCACTAGTTTTGGAAGCCAATTCTATATCCTAGTGTTTGGAAAACTAACTCATCAGGCCAGCATATGCAATTTTCCAAATCAAATAATAACAATATTTGTCCGTTAAAAGCATAAGCTCTTTCAACCCTCGCTCAGGTGCTAATTGTCTTAATTTTTTAATTGACTTCTGTAAACAAGAAGAAACTGCCCAAGATAAGGAGCCTTTGTTACCAGTTCCCCATTAACAGCATGGGAACATAAAATTTGTGAAAAACTAAATATAGGCAAAGGAGCGCTGGGAGTTTGCACAGAACATATGTGGTGGGGAGTGAAGTTCCAAGCCATTCTGCAAGGACCAAACACAGGACAAAAATATTTTATATAAATATATATATATTATAATAAATATTTTCTGCCCTTCACCTGTTGACTCCACTGATTCACTTGGTCTTCTTCCCCACAAGATGAACCTACTCATTCCCTGAACTAATTCCCAGAGAAAGGCTGCTCTACTGAACATGAGAACTGTTCTGTTACTTGTCTCCCTCACTTCCTTCAGGATTTTAATTGCTCACCCTGCAGTCAGAGCAGCCAAGGCTGCCACCAGCTTTCACATCCTCAACCCCTTCTTCCCTACTTAGGAGCACCAGCCCCAGCAGAGCAACTGCCCCAGTGTTTAAAATTTATCCTGACTGCATTTCCTCACTCTCCTGGAGTCATGTCCTGCCGTGTTACCCTGACACTGGCACTGCTGCCAGAGCAGCTGAAATCCCCTGAAGGTCATCACCAGTGGTCACGTTGCTTTCTCCAGTTGGTTAAGGAAGGCTTCATCCACTTCCTTTTATCGTGGGGGCTGATGGATTCTGACAGTGTCCCTCTTGCTTACCTTTCCTCTCCTCCTTGCCCTTGAGATCCTGACCAGTCCATTGCTCAGCAAATTCTTCAGTTCTTTAGTCTTCTTTTTGTGGGGAGTGCAGTTATCCACCTTCCACCTGTTTTCACAGAAGAGTCTCTGTCCATCCACCACACCTCTGTGATCTCAAGGAAGTCACAGCACTGCGAGTGTGTCCGAATCTGCCTGCTTCTCACACACATCCATGGCCAGGCACAGAGCAGGGTCCCCAGGTGTACCATTTTCTGCACAAATCACAAGATAGTTTGGGTTGGGAGGGACCTTAAAGGCCATCTTGTTCCATCTGGGTTATCCAGTTCCAAACCAGCTGAACAGCCTCTCTCCTTGGACTCTTTATTCCCCAGGACTGCAGCCCCAAGCTAACAGTGCTTGAAGGCCTTGTCACAGGGTCAGCAAGCCTGGCACTTGCGATGTCACCTCTCACCTTCTCTGAAATCCCCTCTGTCCCCAGCTGTCATCATTCCCAGAGTGGCTATGGGAGCCCTGACTCCACCAGATGTTCAGCCAGGTGTTGACCTGCAGGATGCATCTGCTTCCTACCAAACCTTTCCCTTGGCTGCAGGGTCCAGAATTTATCTGATCTCTAATTTCTAGGAGAAAAAGAATGATTTCATAATGACATGCCAGTGTGAATTTATGCAATTAAGGATGAGGAGCCTAAATAAAGTAGGTATTGCAGACATTTTATGTACTGTCACATAATTCACTTAATTTGCTTTACTGAAAGCAATAAATTACAAGGAGTGACAGAATTCCTTAATGGCAACTTTTAAAACAAGCAGTTAAATAAGGAAAAAGACTTTGTTTTTTAGAATAGAATATATTTGTTAACTTGTCTTTGTATACAATATATTTTTATAGTTGTCTTTGTTAATCAAAGACAAGTATAAGAAATTTCTTCTTGAAACCTCTCTAGTTAAAATCAGGTAAAAAGAAAGCAAAATAAGGCAATAATATTAGAATGTTATTGTTTTGAAGTTCATTGGAATAAGGAGATAACCTCCATCCCTCTAAAATTCTTGACCTCTTTGCAACTGCTGTTTTCGTCAAAGACATAGCTGTTTTAATAAGCTAGATACTAAGTTACAAACAACACAACTAAGTTACAGAATGAAATTTACTTAATTCTGCAGTTTGAACAGAATAAAAGAAGAAAGGTAGGCTTATTTAAAAAAAAAAAAGTGACTTTTAAGATTTTGCTTCTCATAATCATGGAAACAGTAGATTGCATGATTAATAAAGAAAAAGAATGTTTTAATCACCATGTGGGTGGAAAAGTGAGTGACCCAAACCAAATCAACCCTTGCCAGTAAATTAGTGTTGCTGGTTAAAGTAGGCTTATTCCAACAGTAGAAAATTCTCCTCTTCCAAGAGTGCCAAATTGCTCACAAGTTTTCCCTCTTCTCACCAACAGGGTGACTGAGAGAATTCCTTCCCTGCTTTCCCAGTTCTGTTCTCTCCTCCAGTTTGAAGTAATGCCACCATTTTCACTTTTTTCTTTGCCTAGTTCACCCTGTATTCCAGATACTTTTCCCATCTAAGCATGCAGGATTTCCTTCACAAAACCCCTAGCATATGAAAAAACCTAATGTGCAGAACTCTTTTTAACTTGTTTCTATGCCAAATAATTCTATGTAGTAATATCATTTATAAATATGAAAAATTGTAATGCTATTGGTTAGTTCTAAGAGGAAGAGAGGATGCATGAAACACCACTGGGATCAACTTGAAGCTGGAAATTATCTCCTCGTGGGGCGGGTGAATCACTGCCTCCACAAACCCAGCCACTCTCACTCACCCCATTCAATAGAAGGGGAGAAGGAGATCAGATAAAAAAGCTTTTGAGTCAAGATCAGAACATCTGGGTGGAATGAGCTGAAACGCTGTAGACCCAGCTGTGTCCAACCCCTGGCTGCTTCTCCCAGAGGACGCCACTCTTCCTGTCCCCCTGCTGGCCAAACCTTTCCAGTGACACCCAATTTTCCTCCATAAAACAATATTCAAAAATCCACTCACAAAATCTCTTCAACTGTTTATCCTCTGCCGAGATGAATTCAAAACCACAGCTGGCAGCTCAGAGTTGGCCTATGTAAAAAGAGGTTTTCTGGAAATGTGTTCTGGAAATGTACTCCTAATATGCAACAAAATTTTTCCAAGGCATGGACTTCTGTGCCCAGCAGAAGTGGAAGAGGATGCTAAGTCACACTTACAAACCCAATCAATCCCCGTAGTCAAGGGGTACCACCTGGTAGTAACAATACAAGCAGAAAACTGGGAAATTAAAATGTAAATGATATAGCCCTGAAACGTGCCCAGTTATCCGTCCAGTGCAATAAATCATAAGGTAACAACTTTATGAAGGCTATTCTGAAGCAAATGGCATTAACCAAAGACTTCTGGTAAATAAACCAGGCCTGCCTATCTTACATCCAGCAGCTTTTGGGACTCAGCATCCATTCATAAACAAGCACAGAGAAGCACCAAGGATTAGGGAGAAGCCTTTGAAAGGTTAGTTTGGAAAGGTTTTTTGGGAAGAATCTGCTGTGTTTTGGTTACTGTGGTGCCCATGGGGTTATAGCAGTGAGACACCTGGGAGACCCAGAGAGTTCAGCCCAAAATGGGCACGAGGGTTACACACCTTCTCTAGCTGGGACACTGCAGGCTGCTGTCAAAACAACCCACACAGAGCCCACAGAAACTGCCCAGGGACAGCTTCAGGGGCTTCTCAGCTCGGGGGTAACTTTTGTATTGTGCCATTGACCTTGCTTGCAGAATGGACATCGTGGTTTTTAATCAGGAAAGGAAGGAATAAACTTGCCAGAATATTTTTGCTTAATGCTGGCTTTCAAATAAGCACAAAGAAGAATAATGATGGGGCATGTTCATGTTGTGCATGTTATTATATTTACTTATGCTTCTAGAAAATACCTGGAGACTATAGGCATATAAACCCCCAACCCTGAACAACTGAGATTCCTGCCCTAAAAAAGGGGAAAAATAAAAAGATTTTAAAAGATTTAAAAAGTCACCAGGGTATACAATGATGTATTTTTTTAAATGAACTTTATTTTCATGTTTCTAAAATATCAGACTTTGAGATTACTTGGATTTCTCCTTGAGACAAATTCAGATGTGACTTACAAGTTAGTCAGGAGTAAATGAGGCTCTTGCATTTTCTCTATGAGACAATGTAATGAAAGGGAAGAAACTGCACAACCATTGTCATTCATGTGGCAACAATAGATCTGACTGCTGCAGACAAAACAAATTCTTTAAAATGTGCATTGCTGGGAATAATAGGAGCTGAAAAACACAAAGAAGATAATTTTTCTGACTATTCCCATGTAGCTCTGCTGTTCCCATTGTCTTCTAGTGACTGTGCCTCATCAGCCCAAACTGTTGGTTTCAGTATGTCTTCCCAGTGTGGTGTGGGACATTAACTGTTGCTCCGAGTGAAATGAAAATGAGATGACAAGAAGAACATTAAAGAGATCCTTTAATTTTGTCTCCAAAGATGAAAAGCAAACACAGCATGCTCATGCACGGCTTCCTGTAGAGATTCTGTAGTGCTGTAAGTCATCTGAAGAAGCTGTTCAGGTGGGGAGCAGGGTCCTGTTGCTATTCCAGGGAAGAATTTTGGCTCACTGTCTGTAAATCAATGCAGTAGAAAAAAGAAAAAAAAATCTTCATAATAGAATAGAGGGACAGTAGAGTTGGAGACACTTAGATACCCACCAAGCAGTTGTTTGACCAAATAGAACGCACAAAAATAATCTCAGCTGCGTAGGATTTCAAGATGTTAATCTTAGAACAATTACAGAAAATGGCTCTTTGTCAGGCTTTTTTGACAGAGACACCGAGAAAGAAAATACGTAAACTAAATGTTCCTGTCATGCAGGTTTACGAGGAAACTTTTCTTTTGTGATTTTGCATTGTTAAGAGGCAACTTATACCTGTATTTATCTGACAGCAGATGCTATCTGACTATCGTGCCTTCATATGACACTGAAACCAGCTTTATGATAAAACACAGCAAAGTTGTAGCGTGCACACCTCTCTTTGTTAAAAAACATTATTTTCCTGTTGCAGGTCTTCCAACTACTGGCTGAACCGCATCCAGTCGTTCCTGTACTGCAACGAGAACGGGCTGCTGGGCAGCTTTTCGGAGGAGACCCACACGTGCACTTGCCCCAACGACCAGGTTGCTTGCCATGGCCCGCTGCCCTGCACGCTGGGCGACGGCGCGGCCTGCCTGAGCTGCGCGCCCGACAACCGCACGCGCTGCGGGGCCTGCAACGCCGGCTACATGCTCAGCCAGGGCCTCTGCAAGCCCGAGGTGGCCGACTCCACCGAGCACTACATCGGCTTCGAGACCGACCTGCAGGACCTGGAGATGAAGTATTTGCTGCAGAAGACCGACCGCAGGATCGAGGTGCACGCCATCTTCATCAGCAACGACATGCGCCTCAACAGCTGGTTCGACCCGTCGTGGCGCAAGCGCATGCTCTTGACCCTGAAGAGCAACAAGTACAAGTCCAGCCTGGTGCATATGATTCTGGGCCTCTCTCTGCAGATTTGCCTGACTAAAAACAGCACCTTAGAGCCTGTGCTTGCTGTTTATGTCAACCCTTTCGGGGGCAGCCACTCCGAGAGCTGGTTTATGCCTGTGAATGAAAATAATTTCCCAGACTGGGAGCGGACTAAGCTGGACTTACCCCTGCAGTGTTATAACTGGACGCTGACTCTGGGTAACAAGTGGAAGACGTTTTTTGAAACTGTGCACATCTATTTGAGGAGTCGAATAAAGTCGAATGGTCCAAATGGCAACGAGAGCATCTACTACGAACCCCTGGAATTTATTGATCCCTCGAGAAATCTGGGCTACATGAAAATCAACAACATCCAAGTGTTTGGCTACAGCATGCACTTCGACCCAGAAGCGATTCGAGACTTGATTTTGCAGCTGGACTACCCCTACACTCAGGGCTCACAGGACTCAGCACTTTTGCAGCTGTTGGAGATTCGGGATCGTGTAAATAAACTCTCTCCACCCGGCCAACGTCGTCTGGACCTCTTCTCTTGCTTGCTCCGTCATAGACTCAAACTGTCAACCAGTGAAGTGGTGAGGATCCAATCTGCTTTGCAGGCCTTTAATGCCAAATTGCCAAACACAGTGGATTATGACACAACCAAATTATGTAGTTAACCATAAATGTGAAGCACAACACAAAACCTTGAAGGAGTTTTTACAGTGCTTTTGTGGAACAGTTTATGTTTGGAAGAGTAAATTTAAATTGTCTTTTCAATATCTGTCTTATATCAGTCAATACTGTTGGATGGCAATTTACACACATGAACTTGCTGACAATGAATATATTATACCTGCAGTTTTGGTTTATGAATGAAATAAATACTGACACCAGTCTAGGAGACATTCTACTTTTTACAATAAATTTCATTTGTAATTTTATATGTTCCGTGGCAATGCTTTTGTGCATTACATCCTCTAGAGGGAACATAGAAGGAGACCAATAAAATTTTGTAGCTGAACAGTTATTACAAAGAAACGCTGTGGGATTCTTTTTTCTTACACAAAAGTAGTAACTTTGATACACTTTTGTGTGTGCTGAACTCAGGAGGGGTAGGTAAAGAGAAGAGATTGACTCCAGATTTTAAGAGAAACCGTCAAAAAGTCAAAGCCATAGAATATTTTATTTTTAAGATGTTCATGCTGTGCTGAAGTGACAACTGTAGCCATGCTTTACCTGCTCCACCTGAGGCTTGTCCTTTCCGAGTGCCTAAAGTGGCACCCAGACATCAGAGTGATCCCAGGGAGTGTTTTAGGATGGGCAGGGGGTTGGGGTTGTGGGATGCACAGCAGTGGAAGGCAGCATTGGCTCTGCAGGAGACAGCTGAGAGGCTGTCTTTGCAAATGATATTACTCATGTCACAGAAGGAACAACCTTTTCCAGCCAAAATGCTTTTCAAAAGTCTCCCCCTGATCCTTTGCTTTGCATATTTGCCAAAAGAATCAAGCATATGTATACACTGCCTCCCCCCAAATGCACACACTATAATATTCAGAATTATCTGTTTTGAACTGCTCACCTAAGTACAAACATGCTGTTTAGATTCAAATTAAATTCAAACATTTTCCTGCCAATGCAAGTGTCAACAGGAGGATATTTTTTCCATTCTTTTCAGTGCAAGAATTTTCAGTTTTTAAAAAATATCCTCTTTTACAGATTCAAGAGAGCTATTGAAATCTAGTTTGTAAAGTTGACTGTGCAAATTATTAATTAAAGACTATAAAATAGAGAAATTAATTAAGTGTGAATTAAATGTGAATGTCTGTGAATCAGAATTAGGTTCTTTGCTATTCGACACATCCCAGCAGCATAAAAGCACATCTAAGACAGCAGAACCTAAGACTCCCAAGAAGCTTTTTCTGCTTCCTGCAAGGGAACAGAACAAATGGCTGCACTGTCAGAGGTCCTCCTTAGTAAATACAGGGGAAAGTGAAGGAAATTGATACAAAATGGTTTAGTAGCACTTCCTTACACTCAGTCTGAATCAGTGTCATAGATTTAAAAGTTAATTTGAATTTTTTAAATGGGAAAGAATTACATAAAAAGTGATCATTTTCTGAGCAAGCACAGAAAGCAAAAAAACCCATTTCATTCATACACTATTTTAATTCAGCTAGACTTCAATTAACTGCAATGAAATTAACTTTACTCTATTCAATTTGTTCTATTACAATGTCATTTGCATTTTAGCCTAATCTGAGTTTTAGGTACACTCCTCCCTTGTAGCTAGAACCCAGCAGCACAGGGGAGGCAATGTCTTATAAGTGAATGTAGACAAGGTAAAATACAAGGGCAGAAACCCTATGGAAATCCCACTGCCAAGGGAAATATTTTCCTTAGTGATTCCTGTCTCCCCTGACTTCAATAAATATTTATCTTTACTCTTGCACTGCCACCTGTTTGGATAATTCCTCAGACCTTCTGTACTAAGAACTCACTCAGAACTAAAATCAGCTTTTTTTTTGTGCTGGAGGAATTAACCTCTAGATGAATTCCTGTTGCTTTCTACTTACAGCTTTCTTTTGCTGATAAATAATGTATCTCATCCCCTCTTCAACATGTCCAGATTGTAGCCTGCTCTTGATTTATTAAGATCTTCCCACTTAAAATTCTCAGTATTCCTGTTTTCAACCTCAAGTTGTTCTTTTGCTCTTTTGTTAGGATTTTGTTAAGATCTCTGACAACTATAATAACTTGCCAAATAAGACAGTTGGATTTTGCTACTCAGTACCTTGTGCAGTCTCTTTAAACAAATGAAAGACTCTGATATTTTAAAATTAACAAACAGGAAAAAAATCTTCTTCTTATAGAAAGTAAAAATTACTTTTTTGGAAAGTGGAAGTGTGGGGCAATGATGAAGCATTTGCTTCCCTTCATGAATGAAAAATACCAATTGTCACAGTAATTGATCTGAGAGGTTTCCTCTACCACCTTCCATCTTCCTTCTTAAAATTTTCCCCCTATGATTTTTTATTCCTTCTTGGCTGAGTTGGGTTTTTTGCTACATATCTGTCTCTGCCAAGATTTAAAGTTCTTCACTGTGCCCTATTATGTCCATAATAGAAGATACAGATCAGAAGAAGCCCAAAAAGGTTTCAGTGGGACATAATTTAATTACTATACAACACATTCATTGTGTCAGGCTGGACTAGTGGAAGCCTCCTGTCATTACTCACTAATTTTGTGCCAGATTTCCTAGCCTACTAGTCATGGACTAGTTTTGGACTTTTGGAACCTACAGGATCATGGAAGAGGGAGACTTTCTCTTTTACTGGGACTGGATTGCATCAAGATAAATATAATAGGAAAAACACCCACAAGTAAATAGTGAGAAAAAAAGGCACAGGTTTATCTGGTTCTCAAACAGGACACAAGAATATTCCCCTTTTAACATTTTTTCCAATTGGAATCTTTCTATGCTCTCAAAAATGAACTTCAGGATGTTTGGTTCTTTTCTTTGTTTTTTTGTTTTTTTTTAAATGGGTCTGGATAAGCCATAACAGCAAACAACTTGATCCATAAGAAAGTTTTTAAAAAAGATATGAACCCAATGGTGGAGAAGAAAAAACTGTGGCTACATCCACGTGCAATCATTTCCATCTGGGCATTGCAGATAATATTTGTAGGGATCAGATCCTGGCACTTTCTATTGACATTCACCAATGCTGTTATTACCTGCCATCATAAACTGAAAAAAAACCCAAAATAAAACAAGGAAATTGTGGTAATAGAGGTAATTTTCCAAGCAAATCCAATTCAGATCATGTCTGAAGTATGGGAGCAGAGTTAATGTCTAGAAATTCTATTGTGGGAGGAGACTGCAATAAGGATGGGGCACCTTATCACTACCTGGGAACCAGAATTAGGTTTCGCAGACTGATCTAAGTCTCTGGGTGACAAAATTCAGAATACAGGGGCTGAAATGAATCATATTAAAAACATAGTGGACATGAATAAACTTTCATTTCTCTCATTTCTTGCTGAAAAAGATATAGGCAGGAAGAAAGTGTGTTCATATTCCAGTGGCTGAAGGTGGAGAGAGGTGTAGTCACATTTTAGGGTGTTTCTTCCCAAAATTTCATGGAGAGCCTTTGTTTCCAAAGGTATGCATATGCTGACTCTATTTCTTGTGAAAGTGCTTATTCTGCAGATATTTCAAGCCAGCAAAGATGCAAAAGCCAAAAAAAGGCAGTTTTCCCAGGCTGAGTAAGCAGCTTGTGCAGGAAGGAGGATGGAGAGGGCAAGAGGGGCTACAACTATCCCTTGGTCTATTCTCTGAAAATGCAGCGTGTATTTCAGGGACAAAACACAATGTGACAGGGAAGAAAAGTGATCCACAGGATCAGGATTCATCGGGAGCCAGCAGCGTGGTTTGTGGGGCTGCATGGCTGACTTCGGGGTCTCCTCACTCAGCTTCATACTCTAAGCACAAAACTGACTCCAGAATTAGCACAGATCTGACATCTTCTGATCTAACACAAACCACTGATGGAGCCACCTGTAGCCCTGGGTCACAGTGGATAAAATGTCAGCTTATCCACATGGCAGAGGGGTGGCTGTATGATTTTCCAACATTCTAGGTTCAAAAATGTGGCCACAGCACAGATGACACTGCTTTGGGAGTGAGTGAACATGGAAGAGAAGGGACATAAATTCCTTCTTCCCCTGCCAAGCCAATTCACAGTAAAGTGCAAATTATGACCAAGGAAACAGTGTTACCTCCCAGAAATGGTGAAATTTTTCCTTCCCTGCAGATCACTTCTTGGATGGCAACGTGCACCTAAAAATACCAGCGTATCTTGTCAACACACTTACATATTGCTGTATTTTATTTAGTGTGAGGTGCAGATATGAAAGAGAAATGCAGGAAGTGCCAATGTTGGTAACAATGGGTGCTGCAGGACCTGCTGGACACACCTGCACCAGGCATTGTGTGCCTGCCTAGGATCTGCTCAGCACACAGCAGGCAAAAAAGAGCTTAAAACCACCTGGGAGGCACAGATAGCTTTGCTCTGAAAACAAGTCCCCCAAGAGGGACTAATCCAGAGCGTGACCACCTTTCAACACATTCCAGGAGATTTCCCTTTTGAGAAAAAGGCTTCTTGCCAACTCTCAGCTGACAGGGAAGAGAGAAGAGGAGGAGTAAAACAAAGCGAGGTGTGTAAGTATCAAACCACGATTCTTCGGTGAGGAGAGAGGGGAGAACAAAGCGTTTTGAAGCCTTTTGGGATCTCATCACAGCTGTGTGGCTCATTCCAAGAGCATTTGGGTACCGCAGGGATAACAGACGACCAAAAATGCAAAGATCTAATAGAATCGCTGAGCTTGAGCGTGACAGAAGGAAATCGACCATAGCTGGTTTTGGACACACAAATTTTTGTCTTACATCTTTCACTCATTCTCAGCAGAGAAGAAACTTTGAGCATTAAACAGGAATAAGAGAATGACAAAAGAGAATGGATGGTATAAATGTGTAGAACTTCTTTCATGTGCCCTTTTCATTGGGGCCTCTCAGTTATTCAGTTTACCAGTTGTGGATTGGAGCATAACTCCTTTGCTTACAAAATTAACGCATCACAACATGAGAGAAAGTAAAGGTTGTGTAAAATGTCCAAATAATTTTAAATAACCACATGTCTTATGTATCATTATGAATTTTCCAATTAAGTCCTTCCTCAGCATCAAAGAAAAAAGAAAAGAAAAGAAAAGAAAAGAAAAGAAAAGAAAAGAAAAGAGCATAAAAAGATGCCCCCCTTATAATATAGACAACTTCTACAAGTTTGGACAGTAATTCGACCATGTATCAACTCTCCTAATTTTTAATTAATTTTTTTAACTGATTTTGTTCCATTGTCTCTATGAATTTAATTCCTCTCTTGCTGCCCAGTGCTTAAGATTTCCCTCCCAGAATCAGTACATCTGAAGGGATTAGTTTGACAGCTTGAGATGTGAAAGTTCTTGTTGAACAGCAGGACATCAGAGAGCATCACAGCTATCTTTTTAATATTTAGATGCATAAAGTTAAGAGGAGGACTGAGCTGCTAAGCATTTTAAAGTGCTGACTTGTCAACACAAAATAGATAATGGAAATTCTTAGCTATGAATTTTGTCTGGACTGCAAACATTAAAGCCTCCAGTCAATCAGAATTTGGTGGTAAACATGTAAAAGTACCAAGAATTTATTTTCATACATTATTTCTCAGCTTTAACAGACTCAGAGAGCAAAATGAGCACATGAACTGACTGAGATTGAAAACATTGGTGCTATTTCTAATAAGCCATTGGTAGAATGGAATCCAGTGATGAAATTTTTTTTTCCTTCATTGGAAAAGGCAATATTTTGTCATATTCTCTTAGAATAAATTGAAGTAACTATGTCCCTTCAGTTCAACCCAGATATATATGAATATTTTGGTGTGATTATTTATTAAAATAGCTGGATTACACACACACACTTAGTCATTAAACTGCGCAGTCACATTTTTCTTTAAGAGACAACTTTTAATGTCTTTGATGGAGTTGGGAAAAGCTATTCTATAAAGAACTCGGACACACTGAGCAGTAATCCCTCTGCAAGTGCAGATATATGACTTTCAGGTTAATAGATGTCATTTCCACCTAAGCACTCTGGGAAGAGGCAATTCTTGGGCAGCTGAAGTTGCTTTGTAAGCAAACCCTTTGTCACACTGCTACAGGTAGCACACCATGGTTTCAGGTGGCTGAAGCCATCCCTGCTCACATGGAGGCATCCAGCTGGTAAAACCCACAGCATCTGTAAGGAAAGCTTTGAGATAGAGGCCTCTTCTATTTGCAGTAAAGCTCTGAAGGGCAATTTGGACAATCTCGATAGCCCACACGTGTCCATCAGCAATCCAAGACCTAGATTAGTTGTGTAATGTTGGACAATGTGAATTATAAACCCAGAAGAGCTACTAAGGCTGTTATTGCCAATTCTACTGAGCCTAGGGCCATTTTCTAGGAAAAAAAATCTGCATGGAATCATGGAATTCCAGAATGGTTTGGAATCCCAGAATGGTTTGAATTGGAAGGAACCTCAAAGCCCACCCAGTGCCAGCCCGTGCCATGGGCAGGGACACCTTCCACTATGCCAGGCTGCTCCAAGCCCCAGTGTCCAGCCTGGCCTTGGACACTTGCAGGGATCCAGGGGCAGCCACAGCTTCTCTGGGCACCCTGTGCCAGGGCCTCCCCACCCTCACAGGGAACAAGTCCTTCCTAATGTGTCATCTAAACCTATTTTCTGTCAATGTGAAGCCATTCCCTGTGTCCTGTCCCTCAGTTCCTGATGTATTGTCCCTTTCCACCATCCCTGGAGCCCCTGTAGGCCCTGGAAGGTGCTGTGAGGTCTCCACACAACCTTCTCCTGTCCAGGCTGAACATTCCCAGCTCTCCCAGCCTGGCTCCAGATGAAAGGTGATCCAATCCCCTCAGCATCTTGGTGGCCTCCTCTGGACTTCAAAAATTCCATGTCCTAGTGTTGGGGATAGCAGGACTGGACAGAGAGCTCCAGGTGCTCTCACCAGAGCAGAGCAGAGCAGAGCAGAGCAGAGCAGAGCAGAGCAGAGGGAATGTGTTGAGGTTGCCTTGGTCACATTGTCAGTGTCACTGACAGAGCTGGGGAGCAGAACTGTGCAGAAAGGCTCCTCAAGGCACTGGAATTCAGCAAGGTGTGATGCAGCTGCATGTGCAGACTGTAGCAGAGTCACACCTCAAGGAAAGATTTTTAACACATTAGACAAAAATGTAAAATCTCCTTATGAAATATGATGTTTGGATTTATAACTGAGTTTCCCCTGGTAAGTTCTGGGAAATTTCCCTAAATCAAATTAAATGCAGGGAGCTCAGCTGGCCTCATATATCACCTGTCTGAACTAGGCATGCTTCAAGTGATGCACATCCAAGTCAGGAAGCGTGACAATAAATTTGATGACATGAAATCAGCCTGTTAGGCCTGGATAAAACTGTGAATAGACACTTTTTATACCTTTCCTAGACAACTACAAATGAGGCTTTTTTTTTTACAATGCTGGATGAAGTGTCCACATGTGCAGCTACAGCCCCATTGGATCTGATTCACAGCAATGAAAAGTTTTCTGCTCAAAGAATTTTGGAGGTTACTCCAACATTTGAATCTGAAAATGCTGAAATGAATATCAGGTCTTGGATGGATCCTTCTCCAATGTCTGTGCTATCAGGCAGGAGGGAACTAAACAGGAAAACAGTGTAATTAACACAAAGGTGAGGAGGGGTCTGGAGCATCTCTCTGATGAGGAGAGGCTGTGGGTCTGGAGAAGGTTTTGAGGGGATTTCATCAATCCATAAAAATATCCCACCGGCAGGTGCCATGAGGATGGTGCCAAACTCTACACAGTGACAGGACAAGGAGCAATGGCATAAACCAAAGCACAACCAGAGAGACCCTAGGGCCCTTCCAGTGCCTACAGGGACACTTCTCCAAAGGACTTCATTGCTCAGGCATCTCCTCAGGAAAGGGTTGGGAAAAAACAGCCCTTAGCAGTTACTAGCTGTTTCTGTCACCATCCAAAATCTTGTTACAGACAACAATAAAACACACATTAAAGCAAGTATTACTGAGCGTATTGAAAATCTTAGCAGAATAATCAGAGAGTTAATATTATTTCAGGTCAAATTATTAGAATAAAAACAAAGAGTAGAATAATCTTACATAGAATATAATATAATAATAATAATAGCCACTCATTCTGTGGCTTCAGGCAATAGTATGAGGTGGAAGGAGCATCAAGTTTTCAGTATCCCATTTCCTTTGCTGCAGAAATAGGATGTGATTTCCCACACATTGCCCACCAGCACTCAGGGACAGGCTTGTTATTTTCATGTGTTTTCCAACAATTTTATCCACCTTTCTCTTCCGTCATCAGTGTGAAGGTTCCTGCCATAAGTGAATTCACTGCACGTGTTGCATTTTGCTTAAGTTAAATATTTGGGATTTGTTCTCTTTGTTACCTCTAAGAGGATTTTGTTCAGCTCCCGTTGGAAAAACACAGCACAACATGAACACCTATATCTGACTGAGATGCTAATAAAAAGAAATAAATTATATATTGTAACAGGACTTTTAATGCTACCCTGGTCTACCCTATTAACCCCAGAGGACACATTAAAAGCTCAGCACAGTTTCAGATTTTTCAGCAGGACTCTGATGGCCAAGTTTCCATTTAGAAAGATGTTGGCTTGCCTTTGTTTTCATTTCCAGAGTGCTTCATTAAGTTTACAAATGTTTAATTAAGTTTTATTAAATGCATTAAGCTGAGAGTAAGGAGCTGCACTTTGCATGCTGGGTGAAATGGACTCGGTGGAAAAAGCCCATTATCAAGAGTGATCAAGATTGATCTGTGAACGCTTTGGCCAATTTGTGGCTAGAGGGAGGCTGATTTTTACTTGCTGTTTATTTAAGGAATGAATCATACAAGTAAAAATAAATCACAGTTTTGATTAGCCATTTTTTTCTCTTTCTTTCTTTTGTTATTATTTTTTAAATTTCCTTGTAGCAGATGTCTATTCTCCCTGTTGGAGACAGGCTGGACTGACTCCTTTAGGAAGCACTGATGTTTTGCCAGCTCAGGGATTTTGCTCTAAGGCTGATGATACTAGATTTGTCTTAAAGTCCAGGTCTTGGAAAGCTGTCATTGAGTGAGTCTTCATTATGTGCACACAGAAAGTTTCTTATCCTCAAGGCTAGAAATAATTGGTGATATAATGGGAATATTGTGGGGACTAGCCTTCCAGGTGGCATTTCCCATACCAGGCTTGAGCTAAAAAATCCAAACATTTTTAAGCTGCCAAAGCCATCTGATACATAAAAGTTTCTGATGTATAAAACCTCCCCTTTCTGTGGCAGACAAAAATCTTCTCACTGTCATTGCCCTGGGTACAACTGATATCTGTGGGTGAAACTCCCTGGTTGGAAAAATTAAAAATTATAAACTAACCTAAACAAACACTAAATTACAATGCAGTCGCATGCTTTTAAAGCCAGATTCCAAGGATCAAATGCTTGTTGTTCTTCTTACCATTCTTATGTGTAATTCATGCTTATACATATTCCTGATTACTGGTGGGTTTTTTTACTTGGAAGCTCACAACTAATCAAAGAATTTTTGTTATCCTTGGCTGAACTTTTCGTTTTGTGCTCAAAAAGTTGTATCTGCTACGTCTTTCCTCCTTGAGAAGATACTTGTTTTGGAAAAGAGTAAACTCTTCACTCAACATATCCACCATTTCTGTGTTGGTTCATACACACTTGGTGCTAACTGGAACAGACCCTTAAGTTGAGCTAATTATTATATCAATCAAGCACTGAATCTGCACCAAGAATCAAAAATGCAAAGCCCATTTGCCATGTGAAAAATATTTCTTTTTGATTTCTAGATGTTATAAGCTACAGTTGATCACTGCCATAGTCAGAAATACAGACTTTGGGGGTTTTTTGCATTGTACTGCAGGGCTTATAAACATTCCAGCAGCATGATGTTGTTTGAAAACATAAAAAACAGCTTACACGGTGCACCTCCACCCCAAATTAAAGAATAACATAATCTGCAAATTACATAAGACAGAAGATCTATGGCTTTTATACATAAAATATGTATATCTTCTCTATCCCATACCTTAAATCTTACACCTTGCATCCTACGATTGTTATTAAGATATATCTCTCCAGGTAGCTGGCACTTGAGCTAAATGGAAGGTATCAAATTATTACTTTTTCATCCTTGTTGACTTTTTCTCAGAGATTCCTTCTTAAATAAACATTTTTAACTCCCAAAACAGTTGTCATCTTAACCTCAAGACTAAGAAAACCGAGGAATGAAGCCGAGAACAGGAAGTTTCCATCAGGTTCCAAATCAAGCTCAGATCCGAAGGTGTGTAAGAGAGCAAGAATAAATTAGATTAACCTCTGCTTGGGGAGATATTTGTAGTTAAAGCTGCTGCATTTGGAACAAACAAGCACACAGGAACTCCTCTGCTGCTGCTGAAGGCTGAGAGCTGCACACCAGCACTTCCAGGCTTTCACAGGCTCTGAATTCAAATTCCAAGAGAGAGTCTCTCACTTTCCTCTTCCTCTATGAATCACTAAGCACCATTTGAGCCTGCAAGTCTTGCTTGAAAGAATCTGCATTAATTACTACTCATCAGCCTTAAATATGGTGACAGCTCCTGTTGGCAGCACTGTTTATTTTGTGACCACCTTTTCAGCTCTGCTGTCAAATGGAGATTTTTATTCTCGCTCCCAAGAAAACAACCTTTCTCTGTGAGCAGCTGCTGAGAACAAACCTCCCCTCCCTCCCTTCCCCAATCCTGAACACACCATCCCTATTTCCTTGCCAGTGAAATTCTGTCCTTATAAATAGGGGCCAGGCTGGAGTTAGAGATAGCAGATTTTAGGCTGCTGAAAGGAGAGAAGGTCTATATTGCTTCTCTGGTTTTTCTCTTGATAGATATTGCGATCCATCTGTCAAAAGTTCCTAATTTTTTGTGGCTGTCTGTGGTTTCTCTCTCTACAGAAACATTTCTAGTTGTAAAGGTTTGTTTGGAGCTCTAACAACCTACTCCCTTTGAAAATCCTTTCTGATACAGATGTTACTTAGTAATTTTTTTATTATTACTTGAGTAAACTAAGTCTGTAAAAAGAGAGCTTGGAAAGCTACAAAACAAAACGTTTTTTACCATCCCTTTCTCATTAAAAAAAAAATTAAACTCTCCCAACTTTCAAATTATAACACCCAAAAACCTATCAATATTAGCTGAAGAAAGACAATTATTGCCTGAACAAACAACCCCAGTCCCTGAATGAGGCACCTCTGAAAAAGAAGAAACAAAGATTGTTAGAGAATTACCACGTTTCTGAGTCTAAACAGTAGAACCCAAAACCATAAACACAATTTAGTGTAAGTTGTTTCACTCACACAATGAAACATGAGTCACTAAGTGAGACTTAGGGGATAAAGGGGGAGATCTTGGCCAGCTCCAGAGGATGGAAAAAATATGTGGGAGAGGAGGAGAAGGAGGGAGGGAGGGAGGGAGGGAGGGAGNGGTCTAGGGGGACAAGGTAAGGGGAGATTGGTAGCTGACAACACCTGACATGATCAGGTTGTTAAACTTTTGTTGTCAAAGATTTCCTCTGGCAGTAGATCTTACTTTTCCATATGTAAATAACTTCTGTAAAGTATTGGAGAAGAAAGGAGGGAAGGAGGGAAGGAGGCAAGGAAGGAAGGAAGGAAGGAAGGAAGGAAGGAAGGAAGGAAGGAAGGATGGATGTCCAGCAGTCAAAGCAAATAATTTGACACATTCTTCTATATTTACGTTTCCTCACTGTTTCTATCAGTTTCTGCACTTGCTTCAGATTTTCAGCCCCTCTATCCTTTGTTTTGTCCTAAATGACTTCTCTTTTAAGTATGAGCAGGAAACCCCCCATATGTCATTGCTTGGGAGCAAAACCAGAAATAAAACCCACTCAGAGGGAGTAACAACCAAGCAGCATAAGACACCCTTATCCTGAAGTGCTTTTGTTTTAATGTGCTTCTACTGAGAAAACTGAGAATTTAATTTGGGCTTTGCCACAATGCTGGATCATTAACTTCCAAACACCTCTAGAGCTTTTCCATTTCCCTGATTCTATTCTTAAACCTGGAATTAGGCTGCATTAGCCTTGAGTTGAGGTGCAACATCTACCTCAGTCTCATGCAGCTGTTCTACTCTTCCTTCAGGTAAATGTCCTACTTTCCCTCCTCTCTTCTTTCTGATTTTTTTAAAAAATTTCTTGACTGTCTGAGATTAAATCATCTGTACTAAATCTTATTTTCACATCTGAACAGTTAGCAAAGGACTGAAGGAAGATGCCATTCAACCAGAATGTGAATACCAGAGATGATTAAGAGAGAATAGAAATAAATATTAGGGATGTTTTCAATTCTTTTTCATTTTACTTTGGAGAAGATTTTAAACCTTAGAGGTGTTAACCCCAACAAAATTTTGCAAAACGTAGTTTTTTACTGGGAGAATTTTGTTTTTCTTTTCATCTTCTCCACCACCAGTGATTTTTACCAGTACTATTACCAGGACCTCATAAAACGTCCAATGATAGAGGCTGTCAAAACACAGAAAACTCCATGAGCTATTTAGCTTTCAATGAAATGGATTTTTCTACTGCAAACCACTTTTTCTGACTAGCCCTGGTGAATGATAACAACTGTGACAGATCTCTTACGTGGCCAGATTTAGGAGAGTGTGTGTCGCATGTATATTCACCTTAGTAACTCCTTGTTCTTGTAGTAACGAGATCTTCCTTATTCTCTCACCAGACTCTACATCATCACCTGAGAGCAGAGCTGGGTGTCAATGCCAAACCCGAATCAATAAAGAGCTGAAGTACCTGTAGGGGTGCCAGAGGTAATGTTTCAATTAATCTTTCAGAATTAATGTCTGCTTCATTTCCAGGAAGTCCAGAGGGGTATGTAATGGACCCATTTTGTGCTATTTGAATAGGATGAGAAAAATGTGGCTCCTCTAATTTGGTTTACACACCTGCAAGGGGGATTTGGGTAGGAGAAACACCACCCCAAGCCAGTTTGATGATGGGAAAGGACAGTGAAAAGAGCAGTGCCTTTTTATTCTCTTTTGCAACCAGGCAAGCAAAGAGAAATATTGTCCCTGTTCTATGGTACCACCAGCAGGACAAAAATTTGCTGCAAATGCAGCCTAAAAGTACTCACTGCCCCTGGTGAGTGGTGGGTTTGTGATGTTGGAACTCTCCAGTTGATCTCCTCTCGAGGTCTGCAATATTTGGAGTGGCATCGAGCATCCAAACCAGTTGGAGAGAGGGAGCTTTGTTGAAAACTGTTGGATGTGTCCAAGTCCATGATGGTGATCATCACCAGGTGATGCCTGGTGATTTTTGTCTTTTCTTTTTATACCCTTTTTATGCATTTTTATACCCTTTCCCTCTCCTTGTACCCTTCACAAACACTCCTTGTACCTTAGTCCTACATGTTTATAACTCTTCTAGTCTGATATTTAGCTTAGTTTGAGGGTTTTGCAGAGTGGGAAGACAAAATATTCATACTATCTCAGAAATAGAGGCTCCAACCTTGGCCGGAGCCTCCTCTCTGGAACATGTTATTGTAAACCAGGCTGTAGTCTCACTTGAGAGGGGGTAATTAGAATAGGGGAACAATTACCTTATTTGTTAAGTCTCTTATTGGGGGATTTTAGGTAGATATGCTAATTTATGAGGTCCATAAAATTGTATAAACATTGTACAAGGTGAGTGCTCCCCGGCGTGATTCCACCTTTGACGAGTTGTGCACCTAGGATCCTATTAAACCAAGGTAATGCCCTTTTTTTCCCTATACTTCTGCGTCTGCCTCATGTTTTTACCAGTGGATAAGTCATCACCTGTGATATCTGTAATTGAAGATATAATTGAATCATGGGATTCTGGAACAGTTTGGGCTGGAAGGGACCTTAAAGCTCATCCAGTTCCATGCCCTGCTATGGGGAGGGACACCTTCCACCGGACCAGGCTGCTCCAAGCCCCATCCAGCTCCATCCTCCCTGCCCTGAAGTTTTGCTTTTACAGGAGCCAGGAGATTATAAAGTGGCTGCAGAGGATGGAGAGGGAGTTTTCTTCCAGCATTGTTGAAAGCACTGCTATTACTTGGTGATTTCTTCCATTGTGAACACAGGAATGCAATGATTGTTTGCCTGATGCCTGATTGTGGTTTTGTCAATACAGAGCTCTCACTTGCCAACAACTTAGAAAGTATCTGATTAACTCTTTTTTTCTGTACTATTAAACATATTTGAGCCTCTCTGCTCTCCTGTGAAGCCAAATAGCAGGAGGGCTGCTCATTACTCGGTTCATTGTTGAGCAACAAAGCCCTGCAGGAGCTGCAATGAGTGTCTGTGTGGCACGAAAGGTTTCGGTGCTCCAGCACAGCTCTTGTCACAGCACAGCACACGACAGGCAGCATGCAGGGATTGCCACTGTGCCATTCAGCCCAGGCTGCTGCACAAACCATTGGGAGCTCACCACAAAGGAGGCAAATGGATCTGGAGTCAGAGAACCTCTCTGTAATTTCATATTGATTCATGATGAAGGCTGCTCATTAGCATTAGAAAAGTGTGAGTTGCTTGCAATGTTTAGAGTTCATTTTTTGAGATGCTGTGTGTTTCCGGAGGAGTCACCAGTGATTTCAGTGCTACAGGATCCCTTAGAGTCTCTCAGCCTCTCATTGCTCTGGCTCTAAAACCATCACAAACAAAATGGTTGTTTTCTCAGCTATTTATGTTTTGAAAAGAAAAAAAAAACCCAGAGAAATTATTCGATATAATATGAAAAACCATTCAGAAGGTACCAGAATCCCACCATTTGAAGCTGAAAGAATATGCACATAAGCAGAACATTCTTGCTTGAGAATAATTTCCCTTCTAAAGCTGTTTGGAAGAGATGCCAAAGCCTGGCATGCTAATGATTGATGGGAGGAGCTCACAGAAGACACACAGACATTTGTTAAGAGGATTATTCTGCATGAAGCATTTCCATGTACACAGGAAACTTTATTAAGGACCAAACCTGTATCAAAATTTCCTTTCAAGACCACGGACTTCTAGAGCAGCTCTGGGCCATCAAATTTCCCACCCAATAAGCTCAGGGTCTCTGTCTAAAATAAGTCAGAAATGGACTGTATTTTTAAAGTGGTGACATGCTTGTGGGTAAGAGAGAAAACAACAGTTCATGAAAGCTGGTTTGGGGTGAGGGAGGATTTTCTCTATTTTTTTTCAGATCTGTTGAAATTTAGTGGGTGCTTTTCTAAAGCTCTGAGAAATTACTGCCAACTTCTTCTCGAGGTACTGACATTGATGATCATTCTGAATTAATTTGTGAATTCTGTACATGAAGAGCTCGAGCTCAGGCTCATCCTAACAGGAATATGAGTAGGGTTAGGAGCGAGCTCAGATATTTAATTAGCAATAAATAATAGTATTTGAAATCTAGGAAAAATACCTCATTACTTATGGCCCAGATTGAGCATTTTGTGCATTTCTAAAATAGTCTTACATATTTTATTAATTTTACTGTAGCAAAATTTGGGAAATCAATAAGAAAAAAATGTTGGGACTGGCAACGTTGCTACATCTAGAAGATATTTTACTTTTGTTACTCCCATTAATCAGGGTGAGATACAGCCCTAACCCTACAAGTGATCCGTAGAAAACCCCAAAACAATTAAGAGAAGACAAACAATTAAAAGAAGACATCAGCTTTATTACAGTGTCTTAAAAATATATCTAGAACTTCCAGGGATGTTAAATAGCTGCCCAGCATCTATGCCTCTCTGTCTTCACAGGACACAGATTTTTTATCTCTTTTTTTGTATCCAACTGTTGGAAGCATCCCATCAATAATTAGCTGAAAGCACCTGCAGGACATGGAAGATTTGAAATGGAATCAATCAATTGGTATCTGCAATTCATGTTCTTAACTTTCAGAATCCAGTGGTGGGAGAGAGAATGATCTGCGTGTTCCTCGCCCAATGCCAATGTTTGTACAACCTAGGCTGGAATTCAGCTCAGCCCCACAACAGCTTCACACTCAGAATCCACATCGGGCCTGTGTTTCTTCACAGAAAATGTGTTTTTTTCACATTTGTGATGCTGCCATTGATACCAGAATCTGGCCACAAGCACTCGTAGAAAACTCAGTTATGATACAGCTCCACAGTAGTTTGCAGCCTATAAGGCAATAAATGTTTCCTCCAGAACACCTTATAAATTCTAACTCTCACAAATAACAACATTATCACTGCTCGATGAGGGAAGGCTAATAAATTTTAACAATAGCCGAAGCAAAAATGATGCCCTAAAACCCGAGCAAACAAACTGTTACTACAGAGCTGGATGAAAAACAAGGAAGCATTAAGAAGCATAAAACCAGGACAGTGCAGTACTTAAAAATTTGGGTTACTTCAGTCCTTCAAGAACCAATAAGCTTCCAAGTTGCCTCTATTTTATGAGAACAGAAACCAAACAAATTCCATCATACACATGCAAATGCACTATGGAACAAAAATATTGACAGTTAAGTACCAAGTAATTGTAGGTAAAAAAGAAAAATTTTGTGATTTGAAAACTTAAAAATAATTTGGTGATTCTAAAGCCCTCCCTAAGTACACACAGTATCTCATACTACATGAAACCAAACCCAGTGCAATGTACCTCCACTGCCAAAAAATGAATTATTGAGGCCTCTTGGGAGACATAAGGCTCATCCAAAATCTGCCAAACAACATGCATTAACTGTCCCAATAGTGCCATTACCAACAGGGCATGGCACTATTCTAATGAAATGCATGGAGGGATAAACAATTCTTTTTTGGCTCGTTGTATGTTGTCTCTAAAGATTTATCTCCGTGCTTGTCCATTTTTGTGCAGTGTGTGAGGTGATAAAGCCCAGCACGTCCAGAGTCACAGACAATGGGGCTGCTGGAACCCGCTTATCCCATTTTCTTCCAGCAAGGCAGCACCAGCCATCCAAATGCAGTTGTTGGCAGAGGGTGATCAGCCTGCTTTGTTCTCACAGAACTTCAGTGTCTGACCCTCCACAGCTCTCCCATGTAATTTATTCATTTGCTTCCTAACTCTTACATTAAATAATCAAACAGGTTTTTAATATCAAGCTGTATCACAAAATCATTACGGTTTAAGCCATGTGTTTCTACTTTCTTCACAATGGACAGGAAAGTGGATAATTTCCTTTGCCTTTGAAATTTGTTGTAGAGACCATTGTTTTCCTTACTGAATAAATATGCAGGAGAAAGTTACAGAGAATTAATGATCTCATAGTCCCTCTAAGGACTTTGAAATAATCCAGGTAGCTATCACTAAATTAATTATTGAATTTTCTCGAATTAAAAATTGTTCATAAGAAATGGCTCCCAACAACAGAAGGGAACCTTGACACACCTGGATAAAAACTGTGCCTGCACCTTCAGTGTTTGATCACCAAACTACAGTTACAGGGACATTTCAAAGGCCTCACAAAAGCCAAACCACAGTTGCTCTGCAGGTGCAATGAATTTATTGATCACAGTTATTCGAGACAGATTTCCTCATCATTGTTCAGCCTAAAACAAGACTAGAGCAGCATGGCACTAGAAGTGGAAACAGCATTTTCCTCAGGCACCAACCTGGTAGAAGCAGTAAAATTTTATTCTTTTGCCATTGCTGCTACAACTGTAACCAGAACCATATAGGCTGTGCAGATTTGGAGAAGCAAGAAGTTCTGGAGTTGCAATTTTTTCAGAACTCATTTTAATATTAAGCAGTGTAATGTTTGGTTCCTATCCTCGGACAGGGATCCATAGGAAGACTGAGATTTAGACATTTTGAATTTTTTTACTACAGCATTGCTGAAGAATCATAGAATCATTGAGGTTGGAAAACACCTCCAGGATTGAGTCCAGCCTGGTCCAGCTTCCAACCACTGGGAAATCAAGAGAAGGCAGCTCCACCTGAAGGGCCAGAATATCAAGGCAACACTTAGAAATGTTGCAAAGAATGCCACCACCTCTGTAGTTAAAGAAATTGTGCTTTATAATTGCTATTCAAGGAGGAATGATGTCTATATTTGACTGTTCTAACTTGGAGAAAAGATTAAATCAACGATGGAACCAATGCAGGCTGGTAGTTTCCTTGTAGTAGCCAGAATACACACATTTATTCAGGTTGAGAGGGCCTTTTTTAGTAAATGCTCATACCTCTGACATGGAAAAAAAAAATTATTTAGGAGAAATTTACACGAAGCACACTTTTAATTATCCTACATTCACTGTTAATTTAAGTACTTGGTGTATATGCTGTACAATTGACAAAAACTCATTTTGTTGCTTTAGCTACACAATCTTTCCTCTAATACATGAAAACAGATCTCTAAAGAGAGACCAAAAAAAGCCATGAGGTAAAAGAATCCCATTTTTCTTCTTCAGTTTCAGGAGAATTAAATTTTCTTCTAGATGTTTAAAAAATGACAACTTGGAACCATGGAAGTTCCAAGTGGACGGAAATTCCCTTTTTGCTACAGAAATAAGAAATCAATGTTAAAAACCCAATACCTTTGAAAGAGAATGGATATTTGCTAAAAACCTCTCTCGTCTCCTAAAAAGAGTCTGATGAAAAGATATATGAGAGCTATGAAAAGACTTTCCTGCAGAACTGAAAGATGTAATTTTTTGTGCACCATCAAATTGCCAAAAGTTGTCTTTGGAGGAAAATATTATTTTAACAATTGGCATTTCATTTTCAACCGATTCAAGCAATGGCTTTAGGAGAATGTTTAGGAAAGTACTGTGAACTTGCATATACATTTTACATTATCTTATGATTGTTCAGCAAGTAGCAAGATAGTAAAAATGATATATCAGAATAATATAGTAACAGTGCTGGAATGAATGGCTCAGACTGTGACATATTGGATATATTGTGTATTGCAGATAAACATAGATACAAAAAGATGCCCTTGTCAGTGCAGCAGCAATTTTTTGCTCTTTGAAAAATATATATATATTGACTCATTCTATCATACTTTGCCATTAAGTCATAGTATGCACAGATACTATATTATCACATAATGTAAAAAAAAAAAAAAAGTTAAATTGCAGAATACTAAAAAAAAATGCCCTATTCTCAATGTGAACTTATTCAGAGTTGCCTAACCATGGGAGTTTCATTTTGCAAAAGGCTATTTTAGCAAGATCTTTCATACGATCTGAAGTAATTTATTTTCCAGTGAGAAATTGAGGGAAATTACATTCTGAGCAGTGTCTGTAATTCCTATGCACAAGTCATCTACAGGAGCTGCTGTGTTGTGTGTGCTAACATCCAGTCCACCTCAGGGCATTGTTTTGCAGAGCTGCTGCTCCATGTTTTGGGTTAAAAATATATACCGAAATATATGAAAATGCATTCAGAACTTTTAAGTTTCTCGGTTAAAAGAGACTCTTTCAACTTCATTAAATAATGCACACCTAGATTAACCAGTCTAACAGCCATTCTGCTCTAGGCCTGGCTGAAAATGCTTCCAAGTCAATAGGAGTCATTTCACTGACTGTAAGTGGGGTTGTAACACCCACTGGGCAAAAGTAATGGACCTTGAATTTAATATGCTCATTGTTTCTTTTTTTTTTTTGTCATTACATAACTTTCTCTCACCACATTTTTCTGTTCATTTCCCTGTGTCCCATCATTGCATCCTGACTCTTCTGCTGGCCTTCCATTCCTCAAGTTCTCATTGGGATTTTTGCTGATGCACGATTGGTATATTTTTCCCCTTGTTTCTCTTTTTCCTTTCCCTTTATAATTAATGTCCTATGATTTATGAGTAACTCAAGGAAAGGAAACTTCACACTCTTGCTTTCCTGCTTTAGAAGCCTGATAAGAGTAAAGAAAGAATAATGGAGGGTGAGTAATAGGTAAGAGAAACTTGTTCTGAGCTGAAAACTGTGCAGATGTTTGCAAAATTAATATCACAGAATCCCAGAATGTCCTGAGTTGTAAGGGGTGCACCAGGATCATGGAGTCCAACTCCTGTCCCTGCACAGACACCCCAAAAATCCCACCCTGTGCACCCAGGGGTGTCCTCCTTTCCAATCTGGGAATGTCATTAATTAGGCTAGCTATAATACCCAATTATTTATTAACTGACTCAATGTAAAGTTATCTTGTTAAGAAAGGAAACCAGTGGCAAAATATTTGGTTGCAGAATAGAATTTAAAATTATTTTAATAAGAAACACGGAGAGTTTTTTAAATTTTATATGCTTTTTCTTTACCTTGGGCCTTTATGTTGAAGGGGACATTCAATGTTAGCTGCTCAGCAGCAGCAGAAATTTGTGACCAAAAAATTGGTCTGGGATGGGCTGGGAGAGGCACTGAGGCTGGGCTGGGATGCTGCACAATCCTAGTGTTGATATTGGCTCACGGTGCTTCTTTGAAGTCTTCTTGTTGTGGTCTCTGTTCAAAGTATCGGGGGTTTTTATTTGTTTGGGGTTTGGTTTGCTTTTTTGTTATGTTTGTTTGCTTGTATGTTTTCTGTTTGTGTTTTTTTAAAAATACATTTAAACACAAATGTGTGTTTAATTCAGCTTAAGGGCTAAAATAAAAGTTCCCCAGCAACAAATGCAGAGCCTCTTACTGCATTTAGAAATGCAGAAACGAACAATAAAGAAAAGAAGATGGAATGTTTTCCTCTGCTTGTAGCTTAAAAAAAAACTCTCCACAGAAACAAGAAAATAAATTTAAAAAAAATTGAAAATATGCTGCTGTAACATGAGACACTCTCCTACCTCCCACTTAACTTTCCTGCTTTAAATGTTTTGTCTCATTCTTCTCTGTCTAAAGAAACCAAAATACTCTTTCAGAAAGACAAAGAAATTAGAATTCCATTCATTGGTGTAAATGGGCTCACTTGGGGTACTGAGCAACTTTTCCAAAGAAATATGAAATGCACATGAAAGAACCACTCTGAAGGTAAAGATCACTGTAAAGGCTCAGAATTTAAAGACACAAATGGTCAGGAACATACCAGAAACTTGGGTTTTTCCTACCAAATCTACAGCTGTGAGATAAACTTAATGTAGATGCAGCTAAAGTTCATGAGTACCTCCGTGTTTTTTTAAAAAAATATATCAAATAATGAGGTTTTAGTTTGGTACATCAGTCCCTGTGAAACCAGAGAGGTAAGAAAGAAAGAAAGAAACAGGAATAAACTGTGAAAAGCAATTATTTATGGAGTTCAATGTGTGTATACAATTCCTAGAGCACAACTCAGGGTCAAAACTCAGGATCAAAGCTGCAATTCCTGAGATGTTTAGGATTCATTCCAAGCAGTGTGGAAAGACTCTCTGGAAGAGTTCAGGTCTCTAGTCTTAGGATCACTCACACTAATCTTTGTAAAGGTGTTTTTTAGTCATTTTATTCTGACTGTGTCTTTCAGCAATCAATCCAGAGAACACAGAAGATAGGTTGATAAAAGTAAAAATTGTTCGAACTAAGAAAATAAAATATCCTGGAAAAGTAAAATGAAGAAAAATGTGTAATTTGCTTAGGTTTGTATTAATTTATAATAGTAAAGGCTTAGTTTTAACATATATTTGTTTAGTATGATTTATTTTTAACAGATTTGAAGAGTGTTAAAAAGAATTTTTTAAAAGTAAGACAGATTTTCTCATTTCATGTATAAGAAAAGTAGTTCTTTCATTATTACAATACAGAAAGGTTTGTGTTTTATATAGTTGTATTTCTCTAACTTAGTATCTGTAGTAGGTGTAACTCTGAGTTCAACTCAGAGATTAGGGTGAAAATCCCTGCTATAATTATTTTATATGGATTCATTGGTGTCTTCCTCAATAAGGCAGTACTTCATTTTTTTTCTTCTGTCTTCCCACCTATTTTAGCAAGAATTTAATACTCTTTCAAAAAACTCCTGAAGTTTAGTCAACAGAGTACAATATTTTATGGGCAAGGGAAGTCATAAGCACTGTACAGAAAGGGACAAGGTAGTGAAATAGGTGCATTTCTTAAGATCTGAGAATGTTTCTCCAGCTTCACCTCATGATCCCAACTGGAAAAGCAAAATGAGGATTTAAATGATTAAGAAAAACACCAAACCAAACCAAACCAAACCAAAAAAAACAAAACATGAAACTTTCTTTAAACTGCCTCTCATTAAAAAAAGTCCCAAAATATAACCTAAAACTTCCCCCTCTAATAAGCAGAAGAAAAGGCTTTTTTTTTTTGTTCTTTCCTGCTTTATTTGACAGAATGGCTATTAATGTGTTTAAATAAAATTCAAAATCGAAAAGAAAAAAGGGAAACTCCTACTTTTATGCTGCTACCACAGTATTCCTGTGACGTTTAGGAATCTACAAGATCCTTGCAAAAATATGGACATAGGCTTCTTGGCATGCAGAGATTACAAACACGATACACAAGTGTGTTACCTTTTAATTTCACGTAGTAATTAGTTGGTCTTAGATAACGTGAGGAACAATAGATGCAGTAGTTAACAAATTATAACAGTGCAAATTCCTAGGTTTTTCTCATCAGTTGTGCCTTTCACAGGTGAAAGGTGTGTGCTGCAGGAATGTGGTGCCACCAGGACACTCACCAGGATGATTGCCTTGGGTCATTCTGGGTGTGATGAGGTTACAGCAAGGAGGGAAAAAGAATGATGAACTAGAACTCAGAAATGAGCAATTTCTGTGCTCCAGGCTACCACCTGAGCCCCGCTGGGTACCTTCAGAGTTACCAGACTTGTCCAAATATTAGCTTTTGGAGGTTCTGGATTCCCACTGAGGGCCCAAAGCTTGCAGGTTCAGCCCAGAGCTGTGCTTCTGCTGGGCAACTGAGCTCCTTGGATTCTCCTGCCTGCTTTCCCTTTAACACAGAGCTGCTATCTCACAGAAACCCATTTTAGCCTAGAGCACTGGTACAGGGCTGTGTTTTGGCTCTGGGATGGGAGCAGTGTTGATCCCATGCTGATGATTTGGCTGTTTCTGAGCAGCGCTTACACTGACTCAAGGAGATGTCAGCTTCTCCTGCTGCCCTGCCAGAGAGCTGGCTGGGGGTGCTCAAGGAGCTGGGAGGGGACAGAGACAGGATCCAGGCTGATCCGAGCTGGCTGGAGGGCTCTTCCATACTGGATGATATCATGATGAACGATAAAAGGGGGAGTTGCAGCCACTACTCAGCTGGGCAACTTATCTAATTGCATTGTGCAGCACTCTGTGTGTTCCTTTTTCTCATTATCATTATTACCCCTTCCTTTTCTTTCAAACCATTTTTATCTCACCCCATTAGTTTGGCTTCTTTTCTGCTTCTCTCCCTGATCCCACAGAGGTGGGAATGAATGAATGGCTGTAATGTTTAGCTGCCTGCCAGGTAAACCACAATACCCAATATGGGGCATGAAGGGTTGAGATAATGATAAATCTGACCACAGAGTGTGGTTAGGAAAAAAAATTGTTAGAATAATTCATTATATTATTTTAATACTTGCTGGTCACAATCTGTATTTATTTGATGTCAGGCTTGCTGTGCTTCTTCCCAGAGCTGCATGGAGCATCTCACCTCCTGTGTTTCCTGTTGTGCTGTTTGCCATCCCTGGTGGCTGGATTAAGGTAATTATTTTTCTGTACTCTCTAACACTGGCTCATGAAATGATAAAATTATTGGTTGTGACACTAATATGGTATTTGTACTCAGCATCACCATGATCTCTGCAGTTCAGGAATCAGTTTCTCTTCAAAACTATTAATAGTTTCTCTCTTTACCTTTTCTCCTCAGAGAGGAGCCAAGGGAGGACAATATCTTCTACACCTTCACCTTTCCATTCTCCTCCAGGCTAGTTACAATGGCTCCTCAGAATTCGGGATGTTCAACCAGCATGCTCCTATTGCTATGCTTTCTGAATGTATCCACCTGATCCTCATCCTTGAGTGAACTCTGAGACAGGCAAGAAAAATTCCCCTATAATCCATGTGGGACAGCAGGGCCAGTAGCCTACAATGACAAGGTAATTGTGATCCCCAAGCAGCTGGGATCACTTTGTAGGGAACGGGACAATGACCAAATGATTGGGAAAGGGGCACAAGCCACAGCCTCTGGAGGTGACTCCTGTCAGGTGTGAGTGAAGACATCCCTTTAAAGATGTTGTGTGTCACCCAGGCAAGGGGAGCACCAGGGAAAGAGGCATTAGAGAGGGAATTTGCCATGCTGGAGGTGATGCACAGGGACCTGGAAAACAAGCAGCCATCCAAGGACAGAGGTAGAGTGGAGTGCATGTGATCCATGTGCCAGATTGTGCGTGGAGGACACTGTCACTGTGTGCTGTGTCACTGCAGCAGTGACGTGGAGAGGCCAAAGGGACAGGGAATGTGCTGGGAAATCCAACACACTGGAGAAAGAGAAAGGCTCTTTTCCTCCCCGCATCCTGTCTTGGCTGTGGAGAGGCTGGCATGGCAGCTCCAGCAATTCCCATTGCTGTGTCCCATTGCCAGCTGTATGGAGCAGCATTCCGGCTGTCAGGAGGAAGTGTTGCTGTGCTGGAGGAGCTGCAGTGGGCACACACCACCAGCCATGCTCTGGGATCACCTGTGGGACCACGGAGAGCATGTGAGCAAGTGGGATCAGTCATGGGCATTTGGGCTGCAAAGAAAAGCAATCACAAAGGTTTTTCTTCAGGAAAATCACTGCTCTGGCTTCCAGAGGGCACTTCCCCAGCCAGAGTAGAAGGGTTGATACTTCTGATCTGAAAAAGANCCCCTTCCCTTCCTTTTAACTTTATTTATCTCAACCCAGGAGTTTTATCTTTTTTCTGGTTCTCCTCTTGACCCCAGCTGAGGGGAATGAATGAATGAACAGCTCTGTGGGGTTTAGCTGCTTGCCAGGTCAAACCACAACATGGAACACTGCTTATTTTTGTAGGGCCAAGGCTTTTGGCTTGTTAAAATATTTATTATTTATATTACAAGATTGTACAGACCTTATTCAAAATGATCAACAAAGAAATGTTTTTTTAAAATGCCAGGGAGTTTTTGAGGTTAAGTGTTTGGGTTCCATTCCTGATTTCATATTTCTTCTGCTGAAGAGGAACTTGAAGCTCTCTGTTTTACAGAGCTTTGATTTCAGTTGCTCAGTTTTTCTCATTGTAGTACCAGTCTGTTTTTCTTCCTTTGAAATCAGGATCTTCATGAAATCCATACCAAACAATCTCTAAATCAAATTTCTCTGGTAAGAAAGAAAAGAAAAAAATTGCTCTTTTCTGGAACACTATTTAACAATTGTATCACTTTACTTACTATGTATGAACAATTGCATTTTCTAATGCATGACCAGGCAAGTATTGATCTCTCATCCTAAATAAAATTCAATGATGTTTTCATTGAACAGAACACAAATAGCACTAGCACTGTAGAAAGTCTCTCCTCAGACTTTATCAAAATTCTCTTAAGACAAAAAGAGGTCTAACAATCCATGGTGGGAGCAATAGGAGATGATTCCAGGTTTCATCAGTAGAGAAGTTTTCTCCTGTTGGATGCTGCATACATGTACCTCATTTTTCCAGGCTTGCAGACTGTAAAAACCCAAATCTATAGCTAATAACAGAAAAGGTACAGGAAACCAGTTAGGACATCCACCAGCATCCTCCAAAAAACTCCTACTTCTCGTAAACAAAATCCTCTGACTCCATATTGAAATTAAAAACAAATACAGAGTTGAATTTCTTACAACAACCAGAGGTAAGCCCCCCAAATAACATGCAGGGTCCTGTTTACTAGTTTCACTGCAACACTGAGAAGAAGAGGAACGATAGCTTAGTTTTCTTAATGAATAACTGCCTCACCAACAAACCTGATCATCAGAAATGTATTTGTCAGCGTGGCTCCTGCCAGTTCCCTGCGTTAAATTGGTTAACCATTAACAAGTCACCCTTTTCAATCACATTCTCTACTCCTGCTGTTCTTTTCTAGCAAAAATGCCCTTGACAGCGAAATGATTTTTCACCCTCTTGTTTGACATACTTATAGCTGGGAAAACCTTCAAACATGGCTGAAGCCAGAAAGGCCTGGGGAATATTGCCTGAGCATAGCATAACTGGAAAGAAAATTAATAACCTTTCGTTAGATGAATGCAAGAGAGGACGAGAATTAAATATTTTTCAGTGGAACAGCTGAAGGAGGGATTCAATACTTCTATACTGTTCAAGGACCTTTAAATAGCCAATTTATTTCTTCAGCAAAAGCCAATGCAAGTAGCTCACTGCCTGGAAAACAAAAGTTCACATGCACTGGCACAAACTGAAATTCCCTCACAGCCTCAGCCTGTGGTTCCAGCTCAGACAAAGTGCCAATTGACTTAAAAAGCAAATAAAAAATGCTCTTACCCCTATGTTTGGTAGAAGAAGGAGCAATATTTTACAAGGTCTGTTAAAGTAGCTCCTGGTTCCTGGTGCAATATTTCTGACATCTGTTATTTCAACGTGATGTTTCCATTGGCACTCTAACCCTTCAGCCAGCCATGAAAAACTGAAAAATGACTTTGTGCAATCGAAATGACAAATACAGATCTACAGGATCAGCCTCCAGCAAGAGTCAATGATCATAAATCCCATGTTTCCATTGTTTCCTTGAAAAATTTATGATGTAGTTGGGCTTGCTTTTCAAATGAATGCTGAACACATCGTCAGCAGGAGGATTCCATGGCTCTGTAAGCCATAACCCCTGGGTTTTTTTAGATCCTGAAGATTTGTCCCAGAGGGAAGGTTTGGAGCTTTACAGAAGCTGGTTGGACAGCAATTTATTACTTTATTTGGGTTGTCTATTGTGTTTTTAGTGGGGTTTAGTTATTTGTGATTTGTTCTATACATCAAGAAACAAGCTTCTAGAAGAGACTGCTGGACCAGAGCCTTGTCATCCAAACTGACGTGGAGGTTTGAAATCACCAATATTCTAGCATATTTACACAATAAGAAGCAGGAAGAGAAAATGAATATGAAAATAAGATAGGATTTTCCTTTGACAGGAAAAGAGACCCCCTGCCCCCCCAAAAAAACCCCAAGGAATACTCCTACATTTCATTTCTTATCTCTTCCATAATCGTATTCATAATCCATGTAAATCAAATCCCTTATCCCCTTCATACTTAATTTCTTCATGGATGNGGGAGGGAGGGAGGGATTGATTTTGGGTATCTGCACTCACCCTCCGTTTCCCTTCCTTTGCAGTGACACAGGGAACTCCCTCATTCCATCTCCCTCCTCTAATATCACACATGAAAAAAGGGAAAACTTGTAAGAATTTGCAAGATACTCAAAAGCTTTTATCTAAAATGAAGCTGAACATGACCTTCTCTTTTTGTGTTTTCAGATTAAAAGCAACATTTCATTGAAGAGTGATTTTAACAAATCAAAGAAGCACATTTAAACAACGACAAGTTGGAGCTGTTTTCTGTGGTAGTTATTTGCCCAGAACCTATTATCCAGGACGGAACTAACGAGATAAAGGAAAATATTCAGATCCATTTTAAGAAAGGTTCAGCAATCTTGCCCATGCCAGATGAGGACACTTTTTTACCTTTATCTGTGCCAGTCCTTTGCTGTGAAAGGCCTCTCCTGCTTAGCTTGACCATCTTCTTCTGTCTGATGAGACATTTGAAAAATTTCCGATGATCCATTCCCTCTTCCATTGCTTCTGAGACTGGAAAAGGAATGGGAAAATTATTTCCATTTCTTAATGAGGAAGTTATAACTGTAAACAAAATTGACTATCTTAAAATGAAATTATGGAATAAAGCCCATGCCTTTTTCCTAGGGGGTTTAGAGAAGCATTAATTCTGCTTTTCTCATCTCCTTAAATACTGGAATTTTTCAAAATGTTAGACACTACAAAGAATACCATATACATAGATGGTGTTTTTTCTTCTACACATGAAAAATACCCAAAATAATAAGATAAAAAATGTTACAGAAATGGCAAGAATAAGAAAACAACTTATTTCCCACTGTGAACTGGTAGGGCCCTTTAAAAACTTTTTAAAATTATTCCAGATTCAATTCTATCCCTGTCTCAAGAGCAGTGAAAAAAATACACTGCTTAAAGCTTTCTGGTGATTTGTATGAGCAAGGAAAATGCAGAAATATTGTTGTTCAGAAATGTGTAGGCAGAAAAATCATCATCCTGGTAGCTGGAGAGTTGGATTTGCTGAGGGCTCTGAAATCCTGCTAAGCTTATTTCTGCTGAAGAAAGAATATTAAAACCAAAAGAAGGATCAGTAACTGTGCAGGAGAAAATATTGGTCCTCAGCAGCAGCAGAAAGCAAAGAGCACACCAGTGAAGCACAGAAAGAAAATTTACAAGTAGGGAAAAACTTATCTAAGGGAGTTCTACAAAATAAAAATCGAACAGAAACTGCAGTAATTAGAAAACATTTTCAACTGTGCTTGCTCTGCAAATGTATTTTGTCAAGCTCTAGCCTGGAAATGAGTTGTCTGATCAAGGCTAGGGTCCAAAAATTCCTGGGATTTGTCTGTTTGAAGAGGGAGGATGAAGCAGAAGGCACAGGTCTCATAAAAACAAATATTTTTGAGTGACTTGCCACTGCTTTTAAGCATATTATGAATTCGAACAGCTTATGTCTATATAAGTCACTTGTTTTAATGGGCTGCTCCTGTCTATCACTCCTCAGTGTGATGTGAAATGGGGCATTTGGGTTTGGTGTGACTTATTTTCTATGCAAAAAAGGCCAACATGCAACATTTGAGAAAGCAATAAACACACTAACTTCGAAGGGGGTGGGTTTCCTTCTAGGGAAACAAGTCCTATGTGATGCTTGGATGTGGAAATGTAAAAAAATCACACATTCAGGTCATTGAAACTTCCACACTCTCATATCTATCTGTGGCCTGTGAATTCTAAATCAAGAAAACAAAGTTTTCGGCTGATTGTCTCTTTAGGCACTTAAAATGAAGTTTAATCCTTTTGACTTCATTTTGCTTTGCATCAGTTTCATGGGAATGTGTGGAAAATGAAAGCTAGAGGAGGTTCTACAGGGAGTCCTTCAGAAGTTTTTTCCATCATGGGACAGGAGGATTTAAATTTTTTTTTTTTATTTTGGGGTTTTCCCCCCCTTTTCTAACATTTAATAATATATAATATGTAATAAGTACAGAATGCATTATAGGTATATTAATTTTTAAACTGTCTATTCTTGCAAATGTAATTTAGAAATACCTATATAAGTTTTCTTAATTCAATGTAAATTAGAAATGCAAACGATTGTGCCTTTCTAATGCATACAGTTTATAGGCTTACAGTTAATATAAATATTTAATGGAGTTCTCAATCAACCCCTCATTATTTTAACTAGCTGGTGCATATCACAGACAGGATTTTACATAACAACTGATGTGACTTTTCATTCCCCCACTGATCCATAAACACACACCTAAAATAATCCATTTTCATACCCTGAGCAGATGTTCCCTGAGTCTGTGCATGCAAACCACTTGTCCCAGTGACTGATTTGGAGGAGATAAACTGGGATATTCGTGAACTAAACACGACTGGGCTGGTATGCAACAACCAGAGAAAGTTTATTCTGGTTGTGTCATTAGAACTCACACAAGCACTTGCAAGGTCGTAGCTCTATTAACAAATTATACAGCAAACAGCTGAGGCTATTGGAAAGAGGTTGATCAGAGCAACGCAGGAAAAAGCTGCCTGCATCAAATAGTGCTGGCCTTTGATAGCAAACCCTCTGAACAGACTTTAATGAGGTGCTGAGATGGAAATCCGCGCCCTTTGAAGGACTGGTTTGTGGCATGCTCACACAGATGGGTGTCCAGAGAGGCTGTGGGAATGGCTGCCAATTCAGCCTTTGGTTACCTGATCCAAGTGTGGAATATGGCTGTCAGCTTTCTAAAGAAATGAATTTTTATGTCCCAATCGCACTGGTGCCTATGGACTGGGGTGATTCAACATCAGTGAGTCACCCAGGACCTGAAGGAGCCGACAAGAAAGATGGAGAGAGACTCTTTACAAGGGATGGAGTGAGAGGACAAGGGGGAATGGCTTTGGGCAAAAGGAGGGTAGGATTAGATGGGCTCTTGGGAAGGACTTGTTCCCTGGGAGGGTGGGGAGGCCCTGGCACAGGGTGCCCAGAGAAGCTGTGGCTGCCCCTGGATCCCTGCAAGTGTCCAAGGCCAGGTTGGACACTGGGGTTTGGAGCAGCCTGGGATAGTGGAAGGTGTCCCTTCCACTGTGGGATGAGATTTAAGGTTCCTTCCAACCCAAACCAGTCTGGGATTCTGTGATGCACAGATCCCACAGGGAGATCCTTCTGAGAGGGGCTGAGCTGAGGCAGGCTGGGATGGGTGGGATCAGGGTCCAGCTCAGGGATCCAACTGATCAAGGCTGTTCAGAGCCTCTCAGGTCCCTGAGGGAGCCTTTGGATGCAGCAGACTATTTCTTCCAGTAATCTTAGGAAAAAGAGAGAAGCCCTGTGAACAGGGCAGTCACCAGAACAAAACCTCCTCCTCTCTCATTCTCAGCCTGATGGCCGTTCTGGTCAGCAGGGGCTTTCATATTCTTTAGGCCTTACAAGTGAAATTGAACTTTCCCTTCATTTCTGCTAACCTCACTATGTCTGAGTACCATATGAAATTATCTTTCTCTTTTCCATGATGACCCTACCCAGAATACTATTTTCCTGTTCAGTGGATCCTATCAGATGGAGGAATATATTGCCTACAACAATTGCTGCAAGACTTATTAAATATTTCAACCCTGGTGAGATCCAAAGGCCTCACACTGATGTGGGAATCATTTGTGGATGCTGTGAAAATATAGAGTAGGATTTCATAGAATCACAAAATCATTAAGGTTGGGAAAGCCCTCCCAGACCATCAAGTCCAAGCTGTGACCAATTCCACTTTGTCACCCAGCCCAGAACACTGAGTGCCACATCCAGACCTCCCCATGGCATCTGCAGGGGTGGAGATGTCCCCAGATTTACTGAATTTTAGGATTTTCCTTTGAAGTTTCCTCTGGGCTGCCTGTCTAGACTACTTATCCAGTCAAATACCATATTTCTGTTTGAAAATGAAAGTAATTCTGAAGGCAAAAATATTCCACCTGATAAACCTCAGAAGGAATTCTCTGACAATCAATGTGCTTCCTTGTGACTGATCCCAGACACAATTTTCATATATTCTTCTATAACAAACACAGCTCTGAGGAGCACTTGAACATCAGGACATCTTCCTTAAGCTGACAACACAGACAAAAAAGGGAAATTGTGCCTTGCACACTGCAGCCTACATGGTTTCCACAGCAGATATTTGAAAGATTTTTCTTTGCTTCTGCATCTTATTATCCCCAAATCAGATGTATATGATATTTGTTTTAAACATTACTGAGTGCACAGATTAACTTCAATTTGCAGGTGATTTCTGCAGTCCGACACAGGGATTGGCAGTGCTCTGTGCTGTCTGATCTGACAGGTGAGATTTAGCCTGACAGATTTATTTGTCAGGAGAAGGCACCATGCTTGGCACATTTAGAATCTCACCAGTTCTTACCCACTGCCACAGCCCACAAAAGCCCTTGACACTCACTGTGGGTTAAAATAATCAGTTTTCCCTTACCAGTAAAACGGAACAGTTCTTGAATAAATGCTCTGCTGGAATTAACTTATAACCAGCATTGTATTCTTCCCCTCATGGCAAACAGAAGTTACCATTTAAATACATCACACAAAAGGTGAAGTCTAAAGCTCCAAAGATTTAAAATAATTAATGGGAGAAGCAGAAAATTATTCCCAATTTTAAATATTCAGGAACTGTGTTCTTGTTGTAGGAACAGGAGAAAGATGGGATTCCCCACAGAGTAAACCTTGTCTATTTTAACCTGCTGGCTTTCTTAACTGAGCTTTCTAAAGCAGTCTAAAACTTGGCCACATGAAACTCTACTCCAAACCACCCTGGCATAGAACATTGAAGAAATGGTTTAAAGAGCACACTAAAAAATCTTCTCCCTGGGGCTGAGGATACATATCAGTAACTCTCAGCTTTAGCTTACTCTTCCCAAGCCAAAGATAGTGCTAGAGAATGAAAACACTGCAGTATTACAAATAACAGTCCCAGGACTACGTATCATTTTTATTTGCATTTCTTGCAGCCTTCTGGCATCTTATTATCCCCCTGGACACAAGGCCAGTAACCTTAATGAAATACCAGAAGATATACACAATTCCAGCACTCGTAGTTTAATAAAAAAATGCTTTAAACTTCTCAGTGCAGAGCAGATTATTGGCTGTTTGTGAAGAATTCCGCTTGGGAGAGCAGCTGGTGCATCAGTGAACCCAGTGCCCTTGACTTTATGCACTGCTATTATTTTGGGAAGCAGCTCTGAGATACAAATAAAGAGCAGACACTTTTTTGGAACTACTACCGGGATTAATAACCATTAACCGAGTCTCAACAGTTATCCAAACATTTCACTTGTATTGCTCAAAATATTCCCCCACCTTCTGTAAACACAGACGTGAAATCACAAATAATCCTACTTGCTGGGCCATGCCCACTTTGGGGTGTGCAGCTCACTTGGGGGAGCAGAGCTTGTTCCAGACACTCTGCCAGGGTTCCTGAGGAGCCAGCAGCAGTGGGATGGGCATGGAGGGAAGGTGGATGCTGCAGGAAGAGGCTGGGGAGGACAGCTTTGGATGCAGGAGTGCTGATTCCCCCAGCCTCTCACCACGTCTTCAGTCCAGCTCTGAGCTCTTCCTCACCTCCTCAAAGTGCTCAGGATGGTCAGAGTTCATTCCAACAGTGACCACAAACTCACCAGCAGCAGGCGTGGGAATAATAAGAGGCCCAGGCACTAAATGAGCTGGAAGGTAACAGGTAGAGGAACGACAAGGTAAATATATGAGAACATGGAAATGTTTCCCTATTAATCATTCCACAGCCCACTGGAGCTCCTGTTCATGTTGCACATAGAGGTGTCAGTGATTCTGACACTGTTCTGAGCTGCTCTGCATTCCATTGCTCAGCAGTTTGTTGTGGAGGCTGTGAGCAGATGCAGCACATCTCCCCCATCTCACCCCATAGTGAGCAAATACACCACAAATCCTCTGCCTTCAGAGCTCCTGATGGGGAATGAGAGCTTCCCCTGAGCTCCTCTTGAGTTATTGCAGCTCTGCAGCTGAACATTTCCAATAAGTGATTCTCTAACTTCATGGAAAAAATATCTCATCTTTCTTAAATGAGCTCTTCCTTCATCATGAACGATTCCCAAGCTCTGTTCCTGATGCCCTGGCAGTCACAGCCAGCACACCACTGACACAGCTTCATTCTTTTGATGAAGTCTTTCGATAATCACCTTTGCCACTAGGAGCCTTTTTTCCCCCCCACAGATACTCCATTCTTTCATTATTTGCTGGATTAGGACCAGGTTCTTTGTCAGCCAGGGTTTTCCAGGATCTCATCTATAAAACTCTGAATTAGCAGACATGATTCCAAATGAGGTGTTTGATACTATCATTCTCCCAAGAGCATTTCCATACCCCTCCCTAACTAATTCCAAGAGTCATTTTATGACATGTTGTCCTTTGTTAGCACAACAAAATGAAATCCTACAGATTTTAACCCACATCAAGAAATTTAAATTATATTTTTCCTTTTATAACCTTTTGCATGGAAACAATCTTTTTTCGCAAGGGTAATGCACATGTAAGGCATTTAGCACTGAATTTAGAAAAGCCCTGGAAAAGAAAAGTGTCTTTTTATAAAACTTGCAACCACCCTTAGAAAAAAAGGAAAATCAAAAATGGATTTTTTGAATAATGAATTATTTCTGGGAAAGGCTAAGAAGCTGATTTGTTATTCAGAATGAGTGACCTACTGCACTTCTTCACACTGAGCATGGAAAAAAAATATAATTGGGCTCCCTAACAATGGTATTTAGCATCAATACACAGTTAGAGGCTTCATTACTGAAGCTCTGGATAGAAGTGACTTGGTAGCACTCTATTAGCATAGTCCCCTTCTACACAACGTTTTGAAGTTAACTGCAAAAATAACAGAACAATTCAGTGCATAAAAAAAATCTATTAAGGCTGCACAATACTTGAATGAAGATGTGTTTACAAAGGCACTCCTCAGAACAAGGAATATTTCCCTTTATTCCCAGTTCAGAACACAGAGTCAGTGCATTCCTGCCCTGTCTCCCAGCCCCTAACTTTACAAACATCAGACAAGGTTTTCCTCTCATGTCCTTGACTCTGCAGTCTGCTCAGAACTCTGCCTTCAAAGTGCACCTGTGAATCTCAGTGTTTCAAAGAATATGTAACTGCTGGCTTTAGCGTTTAGCCTTGCTCATAAAATACACAGTCTATAGCCTATCCTGCAATTTAAATGCAAATAATATTTAAACAAGGCTAATCTGGAGAGCTTTTGTGTGCAGAGTGATATATGGGAAGGAGCTGTTTGAGGTGCAATAGTTTACCGCTCTGAATTCCTTCTCACATCAATCATCTCTCCACGTGCATCAACAATTAAAATGGTTCATGGCTGCAGGGACTATGACAAACTAACTTCATCATTTAAATGCTCATGATAGCACCTTTGAGCATAAGAAGCTGATAGGAAATGATAAAATGTTAATTATCAGTTGTAAGCAAAATGAAGTACCTCAATTCATCAGTGACCTGGTGATTATAAATAGAGCTTGTTTGTACAGCCACCATCCACACAGTAAAGTGTGCTCGTGGTGCAGCCTGGGCTTATTTAATGTTTCTGGATAAATCAGCCATGGCCAGCTCTGCCCGTTGCCAGGGGAAACACATTTTTACTTCCCTTTCCCATCTTATCATGAGGATATAATCGAGTAACTGTCCCTCCACCCTGGGAAGGAATCAAAAAGTTAGTCACAGGAGGAGGATTTTTCATCCTTTCCCCAAACCAGGCTTGCACTGGGTGTGTCATGATCAGCCATTCCTCTGCAGACACTTCCTGCTCCTGTCCACTCAAAAGGCACTGCTGACACTCATTTTTCCATCTTCCAGATGGCTCCTTAGCTTCGCAGTGTCAATTTAAATTGATGCTGACACAACCCAAAGAGGGGATTTTTTTCCCCTGTCCTGCAATCAGGGTAGTGATTCTGAATTGTGGTTAAAATGATTCTCCGCTTTCCTCTTGCTTGGCTGTAAACCAATTCTCATTATTTTAGAGTACACTGTGACCATGTTCTGAAAAATATCATGAGTCACTTGGATGGTCTATTTTATTTGAACTGTAGAAATGAACTGCAAGACTGTGACAGGAATTAGAGAGCTAGAAACATATTTCTCTTACAATTTAGACCTAGAATGTTTGGTTTGTTTTTGTTTTTTTTTTTAATAAAAAAGTAGGCTTGGCTGTAAACATGTTTATACCTGTTTTCTATAAAGATAAACTAATTTGCTACAGGACTATTTTCTATTTTTCTGGCGCATAATTCCATGTGCAGTTATATAAGCTGATCCTAAATCTATATAACAAGGTGACCTTTTTTTAATCCCAAGCAACACCTGTGAAGTACTATTCTATAACTTTCCCTTATTTCCCATTTTTAAACCTTTTTCTCCACTATTTAAAAAAAATTAAACTGGCCCTTGCCTCACCATAGTTCCTTGTTAAAAAAGGGATTTTCTGCCTATAGTCACTTCTATTTTCTTTTTTCCTCCCCTTTTTTTGTTCTACAACTGCTTTCCCAGAATCTAATCAAGAGCTGGAATATTCACACTTCTGTGCTGCCAAATCCAGGAGCTGTGGGTTACCTGTGAAATTTGGAGCAAAATGATGACCCAATGTAGAGCAGCAGGAGTTTTCAGGTTTGTATTCTTACATTTGTAACCAAGACAAGAGCAGTGGGAGTTTGGAGAAGAGCAGTGAATAAGCAAGAAAAGTCACTCTACAACAAAGCACCGTGTCAGCCCGAAATGAAAAGGAAAAGGGAGCTCAGAACAAAATGGAGAGAACTTATTCCTTTGCTTCAGTCTCTCACAGGAAAAAAAAAAAAGGCAAAAAACCACAGCAAATCTGGAAATGAAATGTATCAGTTGGTCATAGAGATTTTTTTAAAAATAACCTATTCTTCTCAAAGTTCAGTACGTTTATTTAGGACTGTATTACAAAATAAAGCTACATTTTTAACACTGCCAAGATGTTCAGCTCAAGTGTTTTGAGGTGAATCTTTCAAGGCCTCTGTGCTGTTTGGCTCTTGCATGCTTTGGAGAAGAAAGGCAAACTCCTTGGTGAATTCTTGTTCCTTCATTGATGCCTCTTCCTTGTTAGCCTGACTTACAAACCTGAAAACAGCAATTTGTTTAAAATATCCACACAATCCATCGTCAGCTCAGCTATTCACAAACCTGTTGTTCTAAAATATGAAAGGGAAAAGTAACTTCCACAAGTCCTTGTTCCTAATTTTAGCAGCAGCTGAGAAAATCTGAGTTTGCTGATGTGGACTCATATGCAGGAAGGTTGTACAAAAATTGCCAAGCTTTGCAAACAGAATAAATTTGATCACAGAAAGATGTTGGGATACATCCAGTGTCATGTATTGTTCAGTTGGAACAATAACAAATGCTTTGGAGAGCAATGCATTGAGCTCAGACATGGAATTTGTTATTTTTTAGGCTGGAATGACAAAGGTACTCATTGAAAGAAGACTGCTCACAATAAGTCCATACCAAGAACTCCCTGAGCTTGGAGTGGAAGGAAAAGCTGAAAAGGTGAGAAATCTCTTTGGAATCATGGATTTGACCCTGTGTCATTGCACTTGGAACATTTAGTTTGGGGAAGAGTGTTTTTGAGAACATTACATGAACCCCCCTGTCTTTTGTTGATACAGAATTAGATTTGTTGCTGTTACAGGTGAGTTGAAAATTAAGAAATGGATAGTTTAAAACGCAATGAAAGCACAGCAGGTGTTTGGCTTGTTTGTTTGTTTGTTGAGGTGTTTTTAAGCATCTCTGAAATCAAAGAGGATCATGTGGATTCTTGTTTGGATAAGATTCTCATGCAGAGCAGCAGCTTTTTCTTTCTTTGTGTTTTGTTTTTGTGTTTGTTGTTGTTTGTTGTGTTTTGGTTTTTTGGTTGGTTGGTTGATTTTTGGTTGTTTGGTTTTGGTTTTGGTTTCAAGAATTAAAGAATAAACGAAGTGTACTTCTGTTCCCATCCAACATCTGCAAGAAAGGATTCACAATTCTGTTATTTAGCAGTGGATGTGCTCCAGTTTGAGGCCATTGCCTTCTCCTGTCACTGGGCACCTCTGAAAAGATCCTGACTGTGCCCTTTGCTCCTCCCTTTAGGTATTAACATGAATTGGTAAGATAACCCCGAGCTTTCTCCTGGCTGAACATTCCCAGCCCTCTCAGCCTTTGGAGGTGTTAAATCAGCTCGAATCTGGAGTTAACCCCTGCAGTGCAGTTCTCCTGCTGGGCTCTGGGTGGATTTTGGGCCACTGGTCACAATGGAATTTTCTTGGATTTCAGTGCAAATGTCTTTATACCTACAAGTGCTGTTGGAGGGCAGGAAGGAGATTTAGGCAACATTTGAGAGCAGTACTTGCTCATCCGAGCCCATATGTAATGACACTTCTGAAAAGTCTTGGAGGAATTGTGTTTTCCCCTGAGTAACCTTTTATGACAGCCACGATATGTTGTTCCCACTGTTGCATTACGCTAATGATAAAGAAAACAAATTCAGAAAAAAACATTAAACAAAATCAATAGACATATCAATTATTTACAGTTTAATGAGGAAAAATTCTCTTTGAACTGAGAAGGATCTATGGCATAAATATAAAAATCAATAAGCTGAAGCCAGAAGGGAGAGTTGCTGTTCGCAGCCTGCTGAATATTTAGGAGCTCTCCAGAATGAGTGAATCCTACAAACTGCCTGAATTCCACCGGTGGTGGGTGTGATCCACGAGCAATCCTGGGATTTGTACTTGTGGTCACAATTTTGAACATGAAAGGATGTGTCTGTTGTAACTCAGTACAGCCTGGGATAGTGGAAGGTGTCCCTGCTCATGGCAGGAGGTTGGAACTGGATGATCTTTAATCCTTTAATCCCTCCCACACCAACCCATTGCATGATTCAATGAATTCTGACAAAAAGCAGGAACTGAGTAAATTATTTTCCCCCTCAAAATGCTTTCTTCTCGAACTACCCTGTCCCAAATGGTCACACTATTATTTGTAAAAACCCTGAAGTTTTCTTCAAAAGGATAGCAAAAGTTTTTTCACTTGGGACAAATGTCTCTTGATTTGGGCACCTGCAGATACTGTTATTCCATGTTTTCATCTTCCTTCAAAGCTGACAAATAAACTTACCTGGGGCTTTCCCACTACTGGTTTCCTCCATCATTTTTCTTCCCAAGCTATTGATGTCTCAAGAACATCTGCTTTGGCACATTTCAGTGATCTGGAGCTGCTGATAGAGGTGTTGATGAGGAGAGAGATGTCCCTGACATCATTCCAGCAAGCCAGAGTGATGAAAGGGCTTTGGATTGGGTCAGTATGGGAAAGGTGGAACTGCTGAGACATAAAATTGTACTGCAGTGTCTCCAGTGCTGACCTGGCAGGGCTGATGCAGCCTCACCTCACTCCCAGCATGCCACAGGGATGATTTTGACCTGTGGAATTCTCCTGCCATGAACATCAGGTTACCAGAAGGAAGGAGAGATGCACAAAAGCTTTAAATAACTCTTATGTGACTCTCTGCTTTTAAAAGTCCAATGTTACAACACGGCATCACTGATTCATCACCTCGGGTATCCTGCACTAGGGAAATTATTTCTGTAAGCTCTCTTTAAAAAATTTTTTTTTTTTTTCATCCATGACATCTTCCACATTTCGTCTGTGGTTGGGAGGGGTGAAAAGAAGCTTCCTTGTACACCTCCACCTTCCAGGAATTTTCAGTAACACAGAATTTGTCCATAATTTACAGAGCAGTGAATATAATAAGTGTTTCTCATATTCCTCTACATCTACATGTTAAAATTAGATTCAAAAGAAAAACAAGAGAGAAAGAAACGAATCAGCAGTTTAATTTTTAGTTCTGTAATTTTTCGAAATAACCTTTAAAAGGTAGAGCTCTACTCCTGGATCCTTCTTTGTTTTCTACCCCCACTGTGTTGCTCCCCCATTTAATTTATATGGCCTAATGCTCCATTAGGGACATCCCACAAGACTTTCAGTGAAAGACTGAGTGTAAAAATGGGAAGGCTGCGTGAAACAAAACGTAATTATTAGGGCTTGTGAGTGAAGGCTAATGACCATAAACATAAATCCAGGAAAGATCAGAGGAGCAATGGCAGGCAGGGAATGCAGAACACATTCTGGGTTATCCAGATGGAGTGTAAGGAGATGGAAAGGTGCAGAAGTACTGGGGAGGTAACCCTCCACTGGGAGGGTGGGTAAGGGACAGCAAAGATACAGCTGGGAAAGTTTTGGTTCTGCTTCCTGTGTGGGTTTTCTCTTCTGAATGGGCATGGTGAGTGCAAGGTAACCAGGCTGCAGCAGCCAGGAATTCCAGGGATTCACCAGAGTGACACTGGAGGGTCACTGCCCAGGATGGGGGAGCTCACGGGGTCAGCTGAGCACCTGGAGCACTGTGTCCCTGTGAGTGATGGGAAATGGAGCTCTGGACAAGCTTGCCGGGGTGACCCTCCTGGGCAGTCCCGAGGTGCAGAAGGGATCCCCTAAATTCCTCCTCAGAGCAGAGTCTGGCTGTGCCTGACCCAATCCCAGTGACAGGCTGGGGCAGGGTTTTTGTCTCAAGGGCTGTGCAGGTGTAACTGAGCCTTTCTGTGACTTTGTCCCCCGGGATTAAGGATGGCAAAACAAATGTACTTATATAAATAAAATAAATGGTTTATTTAGATTAATGATGATAATTACAATGATTAGACTACACATCTTAATCAGAATTATTTACTGCACAGTATAGGCAGCTCTAACTACTACTACAGTGCACTATTTGTTGAAGCAATGATATCAAAGCTGGCAGAATCATTAATCAGTAGAAACTGATGCTACTCACCCATCCCAATGGCTGTGGGCAAATCTCTTTAGCTCAGCCTTGAGGAGTGACCTTGAGGGATGTCCCTGCTCCAGGGAAGAATCTCCACATATGTGCCAAGAAACAGCTGAAGATCCCTCCTCTAAAAATTGAGACTGTTTTTTTATAGCATAAAGTCAGATGTCCACAGGCTGTGCCAGCTCAGCAGCTTCAGATCAATTGTCAGCACTATAATTTCTTGGTTCCTCTGTCAAGAACTCTGGAAACATTGTTCTTCCCCAGTGTTTAACTTCGGGATGGATGAGTCAGGCTGGTCTCAGCACCCTTCAGCCCCACAAGGGATCCCCATCTCCATTCCTCTGATCACTTGGCCAACAGGGAATTATCCGAGGTGTTCCCCTCCGCTACGTCCCACACATCATCCCAAAAGTGCTGATGAGTTCCAGGGGAAGAACAGGACCAAGCCATCCATGCTGTTTCCAGCAGGATGTGTTTGCAGCTCCCGTGGGTTGTTCCATCTTTGCCAGGAAATCCAAAGCAGCAGTAACTCAGCACATTCCACGGATCTGCTGCTGCCTGGCTCAGCATCAAACTGTCCCACTGGCACTGGGAAATTCCTTGTCTCACTGTAAAACCCCATTTTGGCTTAACTGAAAGAACCCCATGGCAGTGGGAAAAAGCCTCAAAAAGCTGATCTCTGTAGCTACTTGCCCATTCCTCAAATCAGACTCTCCAAATCCCAACAATTTCTGCCTTTTCATGGATTGCCACAGGCCCTGCAGATTGCTGTGGAAATTCTCCTGTGGGCTACACTGAACCCTGGTGGTGTAGCCCTGCTGGGTGTCCTCCCCTGTCATAGAAGAGGTGAACATTAAAAAAGTAATCAGATGTCTTTCAGGAATATTTGCCAGGCCAGTTTACAACCTCCGTTGCACTCGGTTTGATGAAAGGAGCCTTTGAAATGACTCCCAGATCCTTTTACAATGGTATCTCAAGCCTATTAAGTGATTAATGTGATGATTTGGACAGAAAGTCAAAGTTTGCAAGGCAAAGTGACACGGAACGCTCTGTAGTAAGAGAGATTTCAATTTTACAAAGGTGAACATTTATGTGCTGTCAGTGTTTGGAAACACACACATTTAAACTTGGACAAAAATAAGGTTAAAATGTCTTTTGTAAAATGGCTAATTCCAGCCTGGATGAGTAAAGAATTTTCAGTTAATAGATGTGAAGAGACTCGTACCTGGTGCCACGATTCCTTCCTGAAAATATTAGAACTATTTTACAAATTGCATTATTTGTTAGGCTGTCGATAAAGTTCGAAAATATGCTTTCTTCATGTTGAAGCACTTTCCCACCCAGTTCTCAGCAGCTTAATTTGGTTAGATGAGGACATCCCTTGTAGGTTAGATTTACCAAGGAAGAAAACCAGGCAGTAAGTGTGATACATAAAGAAGCCCAACAATTTTGGCAGAGCTGTTTGCTTGGGTTTTTGCAGTTTGCTTTTTTGTTTTTCTCCAGCAGTCCCTAAATACAGCAATTCAGTGCAATTTCAAAATCAAACCTATTATCACCTGTCCTGTTAAACCCTCCAGATCCCAGTCATGCAAAACACAGCCTTTGAGCTGCAATGCCAGAGAACAATGACAAGGGATCTTCTCAAATGGTTTTGGGCATGAAACCTCTGGTATTTCATTAATGTTTTGACTTGAGGGTTCTAAACCCCCATGTCTCAGGATTCCTTCTGTAAAGTCTCTTTGAACTTTTTAGCTTTGGTAGTCAGTAAGCACAAAACTGTCCTTTTATGATTAAATTTAATTGTGAATAAATACAAAGAGAGAGGAAAATACATCCCCCTTTGGCAAACTCTTAATAAACATGTTGGCTGGGAGAGAACTCCACAGTGCTAGAATGTGTTTACCAGTAAAACCAAATATTTTGCCCCTTGACTCCTTTTGTTCTGTCTACCCACAAAACATTTTAACCAGAAAACCAAAATCTTATTTTTTTACTCAGGATTTTTTATTTTTTCCTCCCTACACTGAAGTTCTTCAGATAGTTTGAAAATATTTCTCAGTCAAATATTCGCCTGGGCTTTTTCCTGTGTGTTTATTGAGAAATGCCTGGAGCTGAGCTGTACAGCCTTACTTTCCAGGAGAAAAAGATCCATTGACAAATTAAATTTCCTCTGACAAAGATTTCAAGTATCAGTTTGCAGCAACTATCAACGGCAGTTGAGAAGGATGGTTTGGTTGGTTGGTTTGTTTTTTTTAATAACCTACACTATTTTTTAATGTTTTCTGTAGCTTCTGCAATAGATTGCTCAGTAAGTCTTAGCTCCAGATATGCACAATCCTCCTTAGGCTTTTCGTAGGAATTATCACATTACTTAAAAATACGAACAGAAAAAGAAAGGTTGAATTTGCACTTAGTCTAGCAGACAAAGGGAATTATAAGTCAATCTGTCAGCTGGTTCCCTTTTCTTCTCTGGTTCATCCCTGCCCTTTTATTTTCCCTGCTAGAGGTTTGCTCCAAAGCCTGTCCCAGTCAATAATAGTCTTTCCCTGCTTTCAGTGGACAACACTTCAGCAGCTCAGTGTTGCTGATGCATTTACATTTTCTGAACTAAATTAGTTGCTTGCAGCTAATTTATTGCAGCTGTGAAAACCCAACCACTTTCCAATTCCTGGCTTTTATAGATCAGCTAGCATTTGGGATTGAGGAGATAAAAGCTGCTAAGGAATCAATTGGCTGAACAAGTAGAATGTATGGAAAGAAACATTAGGAAAGCTCGATGATGTACTACATTAACATTAAACATCAATAAGAACAGGGAGGCAAAGCACAGGCAATTTTCTTTTACACCCAAGGAAGAGGGTAAATAGAACCCAAAGGCATGAGAGATCTGGGTTAGGTCCCTTAACTCTGAAAACAAATGAGAAAGGGAATTCTCACACACTTTGGCTAACCCTTCTTTTTTCCCCCTAAGAAAATAAAACTTGTAAACGAAAAAGGTTTCAGAGTTTCTTTTATGTATTCTACATGTTTTATCTATATTCTACATCACTATGTGATGAATCTTTACATGTTACACATCCACCATCTTGTTCATGCTCGTTATTTTCAATTTATGGCAAGACAAGCTCTTCTCCATCCCTTAATTAGCAGTAATGAGGTAATGGCAATGGCCATCTGCTCTGATTAGGGGAATCAGTGACAAGAGCTGCTTGTGCTCACCTCGTGTTTGCTCAGTGCTCTGAGGTGCTGCACTCTGAGATCTCTCAGACACAGAGTTCCATCTCTCTGCTCATCCATGCTTTCACTGGATAAAAACCTGCTGTACAAAAAATTTCCTAGGATTTGTTAGGATTTACCAGGACAGCCTGGGATAGTGGAAGGTGTCCCTCCCCATGGCAGGGGATAGGATAGGAGGATCTTCAAGGTCCCTTCCAACCCAAACCATTCTGTGATCCTAGAATATTTATGCTTTGGTAAATCCTTTCTCAGTTATTTTAATAAATATATTATGCTTGATTTAACTGTGTAAGGTATAATGCTTATATTTACACAATTACATATTTATACACAAATCATATGTAAATTGTACAAGTTTTATCCTTAGTGAGAAGGAGTTACCTGTCAGGTACACCTGTGTAGGAAATGGAGGAGAATTCTAAAAACTTTATTTCTGTCTCCCTTAGGGATCTACAGAATGTTGAATACTTGCTTTCTTTGTCTTTCTTTCCATTCCCTGCTAAACTGGGATAACATTTGATTGTTCTATAAAGCACTTTGCTCTTTATAGAAGGTAATACAACTTAGGAAGAAACTGTGAGGAAACATGTAATTTCATTTTTTTTGTGGGTAGGCCTTGCACTTCTTTGGCATCCAGAATGCTGGACAAACTGAAAGCTAATGAGATCCCTGGGAAATCAAGGCAATATGTGAGTTAGTCTTGGATGTGCTTATTTGGGTGAAAAATGGGGGAAATGACCTTAATAATCTCCCTCAAAAAGTATAATTTCTTAGTAAATCTTGATTCTCGTTACACCAAGATTAGGTTAGTAACAAACATTTAATACATCTCCAGTCACAATTTGGAGCTTTTCAGTAACAGATTAGCAGATATAAATACTATAAACCCCTATTTGTATAAAAACATATTACAAGATCTCTAAAGAGTACGGAGAGAAATGTAATTTTTTAAACTTTACTTTAACAAAACATGTGCCACAGGAAAAATAAGACATGGCATTACCAACTGATTCATATTACATTATTCAAAGTGTATTTCTCTGGATGTTAACTCCTGTGGCCTGGGTTGCTGTTACTGCATATCAGTTATTAATTCACCTTTATTGACTGAGACCATTTCAGCCTCTGAATGACACCTGTATAATACATAGGCAACAATACTCAAATGACACATTTACTGTTGTATTGCATGAGAGAAATGAAGTTCAGGGACTTTGTGCTCTGGAGCTGCAACCAGCAATGTTCTGCTCCATGGGAATGCAGATCTCAGCAGAGGCTAAATTCTTGGTCATCTCATCTGGAAAATATTAAATTGGAAACCTTCCTTTTTAGAACTAATTTTTTTCCTATTTGACTAGGTTGTAAATAATTTGGGACACCCTTTAGCTGTAAGGATCACATCACAAGGTGGAATCGGTGGATGTTAGCATGGAAAAGAGATTTCATTGAATGGCTTGTGTTGGAAAGGTCCCTAAAGATCATCTAACCCTCCCCTCCTGCCATGGGCAGGGACACCTTCCACTATCCCAGGCTGCTCCAAGCCCCAGTGTCCAGCCTGGCCTTGGACACTTGCAGGGATCCAGGGGCAGCCACAGCTTCTCTGGGCACCCTGTGCTTTTGTTTCAGTGTCCTCATCATAAAGAATTTCTGTCTTGAATCCTGTGTAAATCTATCCCTTGTCTTTTGGTTTAAAACCGTAGTCCCTTGTCCTGCCACTCCAGGCTCTGGTAAGGAGTTTTTCACCATTGTTCTGAAAGCCCCTTTGCACCTCGAAAGGCTGCAATAAAATCCTACCAGAGCCTTTGTTTCTCCAGGCTAAGGAACCTCAACTCCCACAGACATCCTAGCAATGAAAAAGGTGTTCTCGCCCTCTGACCTCTTTGTAGCTGACAAAGACATCTCTGACACTTCTATTCCTTCCTTTCATTAATACCCACAGCACCAATGTTATTTACAGATTTGAAGGAAGACCACACACAAATGAATTTCAGAAAAGCGCATTTACTTCATTAACCACAGACAAGCTAAAATGAAAGCAGGAAGCTTCCCAGTTCCAGCTCCAAACCCACTGGAAGTTTGGAACACATGATCCTTTGGAATGTAAGTGTTCTGTAGAGACAGAGCTGCTGCTGGGTCTATAGAAATGTCACCTGACAAAGATATTCCTCCCTGTCTTAACACAGCAAATGTTCCAGGGTCAAATCCTGACCCACCTGCACAGTTCTTGCTCACAAATGTACCCCCTGGCCTAGTGCTCAACAGGGATACAAAAATCCAAAAAGCTTAGTTGCTGCCAGAGATATATAATTCAGTCTTCATCTTCTGGTACCTTTAATGGGTTCAATGTCTACTATTTTAAAAAAATATGTATTTATCAACAAGACGAAGTGTCAGTGCCTTAATGTCCATTTTTAGTAATGTGAATGATAATAATTTTCAAATGGGTTCCTAATTATGAATTCAGCCCAAAATACATCCTGTTTAATAAGGCAAATGGACAACTCTCTGTCCTTGTAGAGCAATAGGAGATAAGGTGGCTAACATGGTTATGGAAACAGAGAAGTTTTTATTGCACTCTTCTGTTTTGAGTTATTTATAACATTTGACCCTGCTTTTTATAACTGCCTTCCTGGAGCAAAATCTCATTTAGGACAAGTGCAAACTCTTCAGCAATGAACATGTTTGAGACTCAGAGAGAGAAAGCATCAGGTTGGAAGCAGAAAGATGAACTGGCTGGTTTGTACTGAAGGAGGAGATGGAGGAATTTAAGTAGTTTCCATACACTGATGTTATTTTTAAGGGCCATCTGAAACACTGAACAGTCTCATATGTTCTTTCAGGCCTTAATCATCCTAAGAGCACCTTAAAATTCAACTTTGGCATTAAATTTTATCAAGAAGCTTTTATTTGTGACCTGAATTAACATCTAACATTTGTTTCATTGCACCGTTCGCCATATATCAAGGTTTCTATATAGCTTGTTAAAAGTTTAGCCTGGCATCTGCTAGGCATTTGCATTGGAAGTTTTTCAATAACAAATATTTCTTAGACAAGAAGCTGATATTAAGTCAAGCAACTTCTAGAAACTTTGGTTTGTTTAATGACTTTAACAATACAGATTGCCACATTCTGTATTTAACTCTGTTTCAGTGGTTGATTTTGAAAAAATTACATGAGCAAGAGAGTATTTTGAAAGTAATTTTGAAACCATAAAATTAAATAAATGTAGAACTCAGAAACAACAATTGACATTTTACGACAGTTTTACATGTTCTCTGAGTGAGCAGAGACACCTCTCTTTTTTTTAACAAGCTTGGAAAAGACCACTGGGATCATCAGGTCCAACCTTATCAACATTAAGAACTTCAAGTCATTGCAGAAAGTTGCAAAGCATGACAGTGATAACAGATTTACTTTTCCCCAAAATATTAAATCTTCAAGAGAGGAAAAGAGTTCCCTAGTGGTTTAGCATTAAGAACATGCCAATTGTTAAATAATTCTTAATATGCTCTCTGAAATTCAGGCAGAAGTAACACTCTCTTGTGGAAGTGGGGAAAGCCAATCTGAAATTAAATAAATCCCAGTGAGTAAGTGAGAGAAATAAGTTTCTGATTCCACGTGGCTACAGGGCAAAGGTAACCTCAGAAAAAAGTTTGGATAAATTAATTAAACATCTTTAATATCCATCAGGTATATCTATCTGCTGACTTTGCTCTCGTATACTCTTGGCAAAACCTTGAGTAATTAGGATGAAATATAAGTATCCCTTCCTCTGCTGTTTGATGTGTCAGTTAGGGTGCTAGGTTGATCATACAAGATGAAAACCAGAAATGAGATATTCAGTAAAAAGTAGAAGCAGGAATCAGGTCCTGGGGTGGAATTGCTGCAAGTTTAAAATGGGCTTAGACAGAATGTCAGAACTTGTCTCCAGAATTGAGATCCAAGTCTTCCTCCTCCAACTGCAACTCAATCCAACTCAAACCTAAATAAATATATCACCTACATATACAATAGTTCTGTGCATACAAACAATGAGATGCTGCAAGCCCTTGAAACAAAAACCTTGATTCTTTAGAACAAAATGTAAATTTAAGCATTGGATGATGCCTTTTTATTCAAAGAGTTTGACAGAAATTCTTTTCCTGTGTACATATGAGATTTGTTCACATTGGTAAGAGAAGGATTTAATAAGAACTTATAGACTGAGTTTTTCCTTTTATTTTTTGATTTATAGAAAGACACTTATTGTTCTGCAAAAAGGCATTTTTCTATGGTATTCCTGAATTGACTGCACCATTAAAGCACAGTAAGCAGCTGCAGTATAGTGCCATCAGGACCCCAAACACAGCAAGTGGAATGAAGCAGCTGCTACAATGACCATCAGGGTTCAGATTTTTGTCCCTACACAAATGAGAAATGAGATAAACATCGAAAAATTAAGAGAAACTGATACAGATCCCACTTGCATGATTAGGTATGGGAAATTTAGAGTAGAAAATTAGCATATTTGTGATGCTACCTAACCAGAAAATGAAAATATTACATCATGGATTGCCAATATCTGACTTCACCAGTGGTCTGATGGTGCAGCTCACGTGATGTTTTAGACACGAGGTGTTCTGTGAATTTTTATACTCAGATATATAAGAGCAATTAGTTTATTTGACAATGAGTTTCTTTAGGATTCTATAAAGAAATAAGTGCTTGTTTGTTTTCAGAACAAATGACAGTCATTATGAGTTTATTCACAGACACTGTCAATGTTCCTTCAAGATAGTCATACGTGACTTTCAAATCTAAGAAAAAGCTTCAAAAATTTGTCGATCCAAGATTAAAGCACTACTTGGAGTTCAGGAGAACAAAGCATATAGGAGCTGATTCTCTCAGAGATTTCAGAGACTTTTGATTTGTACTGCAAGGATCCTCATTAGGAGGCCAGACAGTCTCACTTCTGTGAGAGACACAGTACCAGAGAATCAGGAATACTCACAGAGTTTTCTGTCAGTCATCACTTTATAAATACTTTCATGGATTTGCTGGTTAAGATGCAGAAACTAAAGATGCAGAATGTTATTAATTTATATATTCTGAAAGGTGAAACAATCCTGGTACCAAAGCCTTCTGAAGCTTCACTTACGTGCCAGGAAAGATTTGTTTTTGCAGATTAGATATTTAAATGTGTAGGATTGAAATGCTGATCCAGGGAAGGGCAGATCTAAATTAAGAGCACCTAGTAAGAAGTGCTGCAAGGATCTGTACAGTTGTATAGCCCACACTGTCTGCGTAGATATTATTACAATAAGAGAAATTTCCTTTAATTATTTACCTTTCATGGAGCTGAGCAGTATTTGCTCAGGGTTAAGCTATTTCAAATAGATGTTTTGGAGCACAAGACTGTTGAGGAGCAGCTGAGGGAGCTGGAAAGGAGCTCAGCCTGGAGCAAAGGAGGCTCAGGGGGACCTTGTGGCTCTGCACAGCTGCTGACAGGAGGGGACAGCCAGGGGGTCAGGCTGTGCTCCAGGGAACAGGGACAGCAGGAGAGGGAACAGCCTCAGGCTGGGCAGGGGAGGCTCAGGTTGGATGTGAGACTTCATGAGAACTTGGAGGGACGAGCCCAGGAAATGCTCTGTCTCACGGTTTAGATGTTGCAATCACAACCCTGACAGAGTGTGCAGGGGAGATCACAGCCTGGAGCATCTCTGCAGTTCTGCTTCTGGGGGCAGAATTCAGCAGTGAAATGGGAGGTAGAACACTGGGAGTACCAACAGAGCCATTCCCAAACGTCCTGTCACGGGATTTCAGGAAGATCTCACTTCCATCTCCAATTGCACAGCCATCCCTGTCAGATTTCATCCCACTGATGGCTGCCCAAAGCTCCAGTCTGTCTAGATCCCTCTGCAAGACAAGGGTACCCATAAAAAATTATTAATATTAACATAAACGAATGTAAGTTAGTATTAATAATTAATATAAAGTAATATTAATATAAAATTATTAATACCTGTTTAAAATTTCTGCTCCATCCTAGGCATTTCCAAGCACTGCAGGAACCATTGGGATAAGAAATAGACTTTCTTTTGTGATACTCAATGTCAGAATATCATTGGAAAATGAAATTATGAAACTAAAAAACTCCAAAGCATTTTCATCCCCGACTTCCTAATATAGATGTGTTTGTTTTGCATCTGCTAGTTGAGAAAATAAATAAAGCAATAATACACAGCTAACTGAATACAGTGTTTTGTTATAGGCAATAGCATTTTTATGAACAAATATCAATGCTTATTCATTGAAGACAATCAGGCATGAGAAGAGCATTTGGTTGAGGAAACTCTTGAGTGGACTGCAGAGGTGCTCAGAATGTCAGAGTTTTTTGATATTTGTTTGAATACTTTCAAAAAGTATTTTGAAAATCTCAATAAATCAAGCCTGTGATGTGCTTTGCTGGTACATGACTGTCAGCTTTCATGGCAGCTTCAAAGAACACTGAAAACATCAAAAAGGCCTAATTCTGCTAAATCAGATTTTTCACAAATATAAGGTATTATCCTATTAGAATATATTTCACCTAATTTACCAAAAAATAAATAGTGTGGAACACAAATTCTCTTAAAATTGAGATCAATGGCATCTTCTTGAGGTCTTTACTAAAGCCTGACCTTCCTATTTTTCAAAAGTATTTGAAGAAACTCAATCGTTAACAAGCTCAAACTCCCAGCATTCTCAGTTAATTTTACTCTTTTTGCTTAGTGTTTGTTATAAAAGAATGGAAAATATAAGTTATTTCCCAGCTCTGCATCTCCCTTTGTCTCCTTCTTTGTCTTTTCTCTCCTTCAAGCCCCCAAATACTTTACTTGGGTTTGTATGACGACTTTTCTGTCCTCAAAGCAGAACAGGTTTAAATATTTGCTATTTGTCAAATAAAAAGTGAATTGGTCTTCAAAGGGTTGTCTCTGGGAACTGCTTTTGACCTCTGCAAACTGGTGATTTTTCTCATTAAAATAAAAGTATATATTGCAACACTTTGGAAAACCAAGGCAAAATACAGTTTATATTGCAAGAGTTTTGGGAAATATTGAAACTGCTTGTTTCAAAAGTGCAAAGAAATGTTTCAAACTTTTCAAAAAAATTTCAAAAAGTAAATCTAGCAAGAAACCTGGAGATGACTTCAATAAACCTGAACCAGTTTGAAGGAAAGCAACATCTAATAATATTGTTTACACAGAAGGCAGGTTTTTTATTTATAACTTGACCAGAAAAGAAACAGTACAATTATTTAATTAGGTGAAATGTTAAAGTCCTTTAAAGAACAGCTACTTTAAACTATGCTGAAAATCTCACTTGAAACCAATGAATTTGATTAGTGAAAAATGTAAATTTGAAAAAGAGAAAAGAGGCTGTGATAGAAAATACCCAAGTAATCTTTATAAAACCTTTTGTAAGAATAGGACAAAGGAGAATTATTTATTAGAATTCAGCAGAAGTCTAAGCACTTAAAAAAAGTCAATTATTAAGCATAAGTCAGCCTTCTAAAATCTGGAATACTGCAGATATTTATATTCATAGTAATGGAATAGGTGGCCAGGGAAAAACTGATAAAATACCAAAATAGAAGAGAACCAAATACAGATTATCTTATCTTAAAACCATTATGAAACATTGACAATAATGAAAACAGAAATATCAAGGTGAATATTGGCTTCTCTCTTTCCTATATGAGCTATTAATGTTTGAATAAGCCAACCAAAAAGATGTGTTCATCCATAAACTAGGAGAATTCCTTATACTGTGGAGAATTTGGCTACTAAGACAATGTTGGCCAGATAATTATTTCCTTTTATCTTGATTTATTCCCATTTAAATGTTCATAGAATCAAATGAAAACAGACTGATTCTTATGTTCAGACAGCATCTTTTTATGTGATCATGTATTTAAAGACAAAAATAAATTTTTTTTAAAATGTAGCCTCGTATGAATATCATTGGACAGTAAAACTCATAATTTAGTAAGAAATTTCCAGAACTCATCTCATTTCTAGCCCAAGCCAAAATTGCAATAAATACCTTAAAAGCATAAGAATATTTAAATCTCTGAAACACTGGCAAAATTTGTAAATATTCATTGGCAAATTCATTAGGGAATGAAGGAAGTTATCACAGAGGTAATTCAGAACATCTCACAAGAACTTCATGAAGGAGGTTGGCTTGTAAATATTTGTGCTCTGAAAAAAAGCTTATCATAATATTTATGTTATTCCCCTGTGGTTGTAATTTATAACTACGTTCCTATGCTGAAACATGGAAGAACTTTAATTCTGCAGTTAGACCTGAGAAATATTGAGCACTTTTGTTAGTTCAATCATTGGTATCAACAATAATGTGCATTTTGTGGTGATACATGAATATTGAATAATCCACAAGCCTTGCAGTTCTGTTTCTGAGCTGGAGCATCAACAGCAGTCATGGTAAAATCAATGTTTAAATCTCTTAGCTCCCTGGCAAGGTGCTGGAAGGTGTTTTCACCAAATATTGGTCAGATTTTTCACAGAATTACAGTCGCCATTCAGATCCTCCCAATCCTTTCTCTAAAAACAGCTACTGGGCTGGATTTCATTGAAAAGTTGTAGCAACTCCTGCCAAAGTTGAAGCCTGAGAAAACACTTTTCTTGCTGTTTTCTAGAAATTAATCTTCACTATCAAGCCCGATGTTAGTAACCTTGTATGTATTTATATAAATATTTGTTGAGTCAGGCTCACTTAAGCTATTTCCTCATGTATTTCTCTCATAAATCCTCATTTGCCCTTGTGTACTGTAGGAGAATAAAGATGAAGTGAAAATGTACTTTGTCCTCGGAGCGTTCAGACAGTTTTCTGTAAGGGTTATGAATAATTCTCTGATATTCACATTACATTGAATTTAACTAAATTTATTCTGAGCATGGAAAGTTTATGTCGCTGTTTCTCAAAGTTAATGTGAAGATACTTCATAATTATTAGAAATTTGGTAACACTTTAGCAGCAATCTTCCTATTTTATTTAGTGTAGGGAATTTTTTTTCAACAGAGATTCTGTTCCCTTCTGAAGGAAGCATTTAGTAAATTCAGTTTGTGTAAAATATGCTGCCCAAACTGGACTTTCTTAGCTGTTGTGGGCACTTTTGACATATTCCTTTTTGCTTCAATTTCTCTGTATAAAGAGGACAGAAACTCCATTCTCTGCTTTTTTTAGAGGTTGAGAATTTTAATACTTCCATAGACTAAGATTAATAAACTCAGTTAAAGTTCTCTTGGAATAAAATCTCAGCTTCTCACCAGGATTATTTTTTGAGGAAAAAAATTACATTCTCTCTTTTGTTTTTCTTTCTCTTTTATGGTTTTTTTTCTTTCTTCCTGAGCTATCTTGTGGTGTGGATAACATAATCTTAAAGAACTGTCAGATTTCTCAAATAAACAAGCACAGCAACAGTGAAAAATAATAAAAAACCTGTGAAAAATCTGATGAATTTTGTATTCTGTGCAAAACAAGCTCCAATTTTATCCTGTTTTTTATCAGATTCATATCTAGACACACCACTAAGAAGGAAAGAGCATTCAGGAAGAGCATTTCTGCTCAGCTGCAGAGAAAATTTAAAAATACATATTTTTATTTATACAAAACTAAAAAAGCTGTCAGACTAAATACATTTTTATTCATGTGAATATATAAAGGTTACAGTGAGTGATGAATACATTAAATACACATTACATTGCTCCCAGAAAAGGAAACAGAACTCAGAAGTTTAATGTTATATTTCAAGTTGAGGCTTTTGCTTTACTTGCTTGTTTATGAGCTTTTTCCCAAATCCCCTCTCCTCTGCACAGCTCCCAGTGCAATTAATTAAAAGAATGCAAATTCCAGCAAACCAAAAACCCTCCAGTAACCTAAAAAGAGAATAGAATAAATTAATCCATTCCTCTGAAATTCTTTTAAACTTTTTTATTCTGATTTTAAAGGTTGGGGACATGTGCACAAGTGCTGAATAGTTCCTACCTGTGAAATATAAAGCAGTCGTTTGTAGGAAAGTCTGAAACAAATTTCAACAGGTCAAAGAAAGACAAATTCAAGGTTCTAAACTGACTTTTTTTATTCCTCAGAGGAGAAATATTTCTTTAATCTCCCCTCTTATGTAGTGGATAACTAATTAGATGGTAATAATTAGGCAGAGCTGCAAAACAAGCAATTTATAAATCCCAATAATGCATATTCTTTTTCTAAATTTTCCCTCACTCTATGCAGTTATTAGGAGTTTTGATTAATTCAACATGAATAGGGAGAAGGATTTCAGTATTTCTTGTGCACATAACTATTTGGCAGGTAGTAAAATAAATGTAAAAAAAAAAAGATCACCAAAAACCAGAACACCTGACATAATAAACCACAGGTTTTCTCAGAGCCACAATAAGATCAAATAATACTAGCCTGTTCCACATTACTTATTTTTACAGGAGACAAGAAAAATGAATTTATGGTTAATTTTGTTCAGTCATTTTCCTTTATTTGTTAAAGTTCTGGGTTGTAAGGGGAGTACCAAGGCCTGGAATTCCCACTGCAGGCTTTCCAGGCAGGACTGTCCTGTTTAACATGCACGGCGTGTGCTCCCAGCAGGGTCCTTGGCTCCACCAGCACCATCTTAATTACTGTCTTTATGCTGATGACATCCAAATATAAAAGGTGTATCAAACAGCTCCTGATGACTGAGATAAATCTGTCTCTAGCCTGGAAAGATACTTACGAGACGTTAAGTGTGGAGTGTCTGCTAACATTTGGTGCTTAGAGCAGAATTGATTTTATTTGGCGCGCTGCCTACTAAATGGCAGCACCTCATTTACGGTACCACGGGTTGGAAATAGAAAATTGCCTCCTCGCTGAATAATTCTGGTGTTCTGTTTGACCCTGAAACTTGTTCTGAGGCCACGTTGTTAAGTCTTCATATTTACACATCAGGAATTTAGCAAGGTTGAGGACATTGCTAGTTCAGCAGGATCCGCGGCTCTTGATTTATGGCTCAGCACGGCGAGGCTGGAACGCCATAACTCATTGTTTGCAGCTTCCCCGAGCTGTTTGTTGTGCACACTTGAGCTGTACGGCGTCCAACACCTCCAGCACTGGCTAGAAATCACCTGCAGGAGAGTATCTGAGGAGGATGTGGCTGGCTGTCAACAGGATCCTGAGATGCTTGTCCATGTTTAGGGATTATTCCACTCGGAAATCAGCTGGTTTAGAAAGCAGAGGCAGTTGATGCCATCTAAATACCTAAAGCAGATCCTTTACAGATCCTTGGATAATTTTTTGGCCAGTGAATTTGTGTGAAATTCCCATTTTTCCTGTGAATTCTCCAAAACTCTCTATTCTTTTATAGAATTTTAGTTATTTTGCGGAGCTGCTTACTTAATAGTTTATTTAATTCCTTCCAAAGTCTTTCACTTGTGCTGATAGGAATTGCTAAACCACTTGAACTATTACTTGAGAAAGCATTTATTTTATCTGACTTCGATCTTAGTATTTGACCTGAAATTCCTTTAGTTTTGTGAGTTTAGGAAATAAGCAATGGAGCTGAAGAATGATCAGCTGATATTTGGCCTTGAAATTCAGGAGGGATGAAGATGGATAGTGGTCCTGTCTTTATTGATCCCATAATGACAACGGAGATAAATTATATTGTGTTAAACTTACCAACAGGCACACTTGAGGAGGTAAGAAGTCAGTGTTACTTCAGTAAAACTGTAATTAAATAAAAATAATTGTTTGTCTGGTGTAAGACCAAAACTACTCATAACCTTTTCTTTAAAATTTGTTTGATGCTGCTTTAGCAGTGCTCTCTATTCTGTTGCCTCAGGTCTGTCAGACTCTGTTTGCTGCACATGGGTTTATCAGTGCCTTCTTTAGCTCTTTCCTTTCCTTTCATTCTGCAGCATCCCAGGTTGCCTCAATCAGAGAACAAAGCTTTCCTGAGGACAATCCTTTCTACACTCAGATATTTTAGTCCATTTTCAGATATTTTAGTCCCAAGAGGAGTGTTTCTGGGATGTACAGAAACATAAATATACAAAGATATATGTTTGTGTGTATGTATATATAAAAATTTCCTAGTCTGAATTTTGCCACCCAAAGCAGCTTTGTAAAATGAACCCTGTTGACCTACAGATTTTCTTGTTGTTTAGGATAATTTCCAGACTGGTAACTGGCCCAGCCTCTGACTCCAACTTTCTCTACCCTCTTCCAGGACATTTTCTCCTGTTACATGGTTGGTACCCCGTGTGGAAAGACCTCCAACACATCCCTGAGTTTGCAAAGTGGGTCACGCAGTCAAGTGGAAGAACATAGCCCTTGGATACTTTGGAGATGCTGCACTGGGATGATTACTCTGGAAGTGCTTCCAATTATAAAGATTGCTTCCCCCAAAGGAAAAGAGACTTTGATGTTAGTGAGTTATCTCCAAGCAGCTGGAGATACAATAAAATCCTATCAGAAAGCAGCATCAACACATGGCATTGACACATCAGGTCTCAAGACAACATTTACCAAGAACCAGATAAGCCCGAGGCTCCTTCTTCCTTAATTAAACTTAATTAGGTTGTCTTTCTGAAGTTTTTTCACCCAGGAATGATTGAAGCCATTGGAACAGTGAGTGGAAATTTCACTGAGGGGTTTTTGGAATGAGTGCCCTTACAGCAGGTGGGCAAAGCTCTTTCCAGATCCACTCATTCCCACAAGGACTTCACATGGATGGAGAGGGTTTGCACTCCCACATTCCATGGAAGTGAAAGTCTTGCCCTTCCACATTTCTCTGTGAACATGGACAAAGCAAAACCAATTATCTCACTTAAAAATCAACTCTCATTGAATTTGTTACCATCCCAGCATGTCTGTGGCTGACAGAACAACTATTCTGATAAACTTTTCCAGTTGAAGTGATAATTTCTGATACTCGAGCCACACTCATGAATATTCAAAAAGGGGTTTGTTTTTGCACACCTCCTGATTACCATCTCTCAATAAACATCAGATTGTTTCCATTATCTGTTCGCAATACCTTTCCTTGATGTTCAAAATCTTTTATTTGCCTAAATGGAAATGAGAATGCAATTATGGATATTTATAACTATGCATAATACAAATTTTAGCAGACAATCATGGGAATATATGGATGAATTTTGTATTCTGCCAGTCCATATTATGCCTTGCTAAAATTGGTAGTTTTCTACCCACATATATTTGTCTAGTAAAATGACAATTCCATCACTGGACATTTTAGGAAACAATTGCTGTGATTATCAAAAGATAAATTATTTACACAATGGCCATCAGTACTGACTGCATAGCATTTATCTCATTAAACAATTTTTAAGTAACTTACTTATTGTTTTTCTGATTTTACTCACTTTAAGTGCAACATTAGGAAAGTATTTCTGTAAATTGTATGCGATTATGTGAATAATTCAATTTTGTAACACAGTCAATGTGCATGTCAGGTTTGGTTGTTTGTAGCTTTTAGGACAGGAATCTAAACACCCAGAACCAAAATAATTCACACAGTAGAAATAGCGAAATTGTATACATTTGAGAAAATGCTTTCCTAAGTGTTTCACAAGTAACTGCAGAATTATAAATGACGAAAGATAAACTGCATGATATAATGATAAGTTATTTTTATTACCTTTTTTTGGTAATATGTTTAAGAAAAGAAACAGGTAAAACAAATAGGATTTGATCATTTTCCAACATAAAAATTATGAGCTTATTTTCTCTCCTGCAAAATACATTTGGAATGGCTCTAATATTTTGTTACCCAAAGTTTTTGGCATAGATCTGGACTGAATAAAGCATTAAAAGGAGATGATCACAGATAGCCTCTAGGATTTTGTTACCACTTTTTCCTTTTGACTCAGTGATCTCTTTCTGCTGTTTTTTTTTTCCTTTCACTTTAATTTTGAAAGATTCTTTGACAACTTCCCCTTTGATGACTAAGCACAAATTCCGTGCAATTTGCTATCTACTACTACATAGACAGATACCTTTCCCTTTCTTTTTCTGTCTGTTTTGATCATCTTGCTTGGTCAGAAGTACAAATAAAATGAAGTGTATGTCAAAAAAGAGCTGGTAGGGAATATGCTCTCACCAATTAATAGTAGTGATGTTAAACAAAGAAATGGAAAAATCCACTCAACCTACCAACTCTGTCTAGAAGGCATTTTGTTCCATGAAATGTTATAAGTAAAATAATTAAAGGGAGAATGGTCTAAATCTTATTATCCTGTAGCAAAAATCAGCATGTGGGAATTAAGGTGCGAGTAGTTCTTTTTATTGTAAGGAGAGGAAACAACTTTGCCGTCTAATTTCCCTTGGTGGGAGGTGCTCATTGTCAGCACCTTTGTAGGAAAGGTAATAACCTTACTGAATTTGTCTATATGGCCATTAATAACCTTCCAGCTTTAAGGTTCAGATTTGCTCTGTATTCAAGTCCTAGGGTCACACTTTTTCCAAACTCCATGGTTTTCCAGCTACACTTATGACAGTTGTCTGTGTCCACAGCTACCACCTATTCCCAAATTCATACTAACATCTTTCATGGAACTGTAACACATGGTCTCTTCAGCAGGGTAAATTTAACTGCAGCTTCCACACTGAAAAACAACAATAAAATATCTATAACTGTAGTTATTGTTCATTCCCACAACTTTTCTCTCCTCCCTGCCTCCTTTAGCATTCAAGTCTCCCTTCTGCCTGGAGTCTCATCATTTCACATTGTATATTTGAACGATGAAATACCAGAAGTAATTTCACACACTGTTTCCTTGCATTCGTTCTCATTATTGTTTTTATTAGAAAACACTTGTGTAGTTTCCAAGTAGGGTTCTTCTTTCCGAAATTTGCTGGGCTTTAAATTGCTTCTAAGACAACAGATAAGGCCTTTTGATTTATGAGTTATTCTTAGCTCATACTACAGAGGTCTGTGATACTTCAGCTTATTTTTTAGGAAGGTAAACATTGTACTGATGGATAATGCCCATAGGGAAACCAAAGAGTGATTGGATGAGACACAATCCACCTCTCTAAGTGGAGAAAACCATCCAAGAGAGAGTCCAAGCCTGGAACTGGCACTGCAACAGAAGGAAAATTTGGGGTGGAGTTGTTTTTTATTTTTGGATTTGTGAGAGCATTTGAACATGGAAGCAGGTTATCCAGAAAGACTGTGGAATCAGTGGGAGGGTTGGTCCAGATGGTGTCCAGAGGTTCTTTCAAACTCAGCTCTTTTAAGGTTCTGAAACATAGATGATGCTTTTCAGCATTAAGTGAATTCACGGTTTAAAAGACTTCAAAATTTCTATGAAATTTTCTCTATAAAACAGCTTATGAAATGTATGAAAATATGCTAAGATATTAAAATAAGCAAACCAAAGGTTCTGAGACTCTTTTAGCTTGCACTTTGCTGGGAAGTCCTTTATGCTGTTCCCTTCTGATATAAAGCCAATCCAATTACTGCAACTCCCCACCACAACTTGCACCCCTAAAAAGGACTTTTTGAGCTGGTATTTCAATCTGGCAGCTACCAAATGTCATGGGGTTTTAATTTAAATATAGGGAGTCATAAAGACTACACCAAGCTGTAGGTGAATGTAATTTTCCACAGCTACACGGCCTCTCATGGAAAACTCCCAGCCCATGGCAGGGGGTGGAACAAGCTGATATTTAAGGTCCTTTCCAGCCCAAACCATTCCAAGATTCTCTGATTCTCTGATTCTTACAGAGTTAAGGCTAATCTGCACTTTCAGGGAGCACATCTTTTATTCCTTTTCAGAGCCAGTGTTTCACTTCCTGCATTGTCATTCAGCTTCCATCTCCTAACATAACCCAGCCTTTCAAAGGTCTCTGATTGAATTCATCCCACAGAAGTTCAAAACAGTTTATTGTCATGGATTGCTGTGTCACATCGATTTGCATTAGGAAATGTTTACAAGAACTATAAGAGCCCCTCAGGTTCTTAATATATCAAAAGTTATCAAAATTAAGTATCGCTCAGTGGCAGTTGAGATAGACACATATATATGTTATACTTTTATACATACATAGGTTAACATTATTTATTCAACATGGGTACACTCTTAGCTCAAGCCTTTAATATCAATTTCACATAGATTTTGGCAGGATACCAAAGTTATCTGAATTCAACAGAAGACTTACATTGACTATAATGGATAATCATTAAAAATGCAAAAAATCCATAGATTCATCCCAAATAGCCCAATAATCCACAGTCCTTAGAGTTTTAATGGCTTTTAACAGTGTTATTCTTTTTGTTTTCTTTTTATGTCTTCCAGAATGCAAGAGCTTGGTATCAACCCAGTGATTTTGTACAAATTTTCCTCAAGTCCACAGGTAGGCAATGGAAGAACTGGTTCAAAGCTTGAACTGGAGCTACAAGTTCTCTTTTGGAAATCTGGTGTGTAAGTTGGAATTAGTTTCCAACACACCTGGGAAAATTATAATAATGATGATGATGGTGATCATCATCATCATCATCTTCCAAATGACAAAACCATACAGACTGGCTCCCTTTCGACCAGTGCAATATAACAGGAAATACTAGATACTCATCTGGTTGAGTTCCAAGCTTCAATTATTTCAGGAAGATTAGACCTGATAATTTTTTCCCATTTCCCTTGAATTTGTAATTTTTCCTCTTTCCACTTGACTTCTGTCCATATTTTGGTTCACAATGTGGATAACCCAGGATATTCATTGCATATCTATCTCAGAAAGACACAGAAAGTAGTTTTCTTTATATTTTCTTTAATCTTAATTTTTAGACCAGGCTTTATCAGTGCATTTAATGCACCTGATTAGTTATAGGGAAATGGGGGATAAGGAAAGATGAACATGAGTTTGGAATGGAGACCTGGATTGAAATTGTGTTGGAACCACGGGAATGATGAGTGGGTTTGTGACACCTTCTAAGGAGAACAACTTATCTCACTGAGTATTGCTCTATAATTTGCTTGCAACAGAATCTGCAGATTTGCCTCTCTGGATTCAGACCTATGCAAATTAGGTGGAAAAGAAATAGGAAACAAAATGAGAAAATGAAAAATCTACTGATAAACAGATGCTGTGTTGGGTGTTTTTTCCCTGTCTTTTAAAATCAGCTTGCACTTAGACTTAGCAAACAGCATATGCTTGTTGATATAATAGTAGAAGTAGTCCAGATTTCTAAGATTTCTCTGCGGCACAGTTACTGATTAACTTGCAGAAAGCTGAAGGCTTTTCAGCTTTAAAGCTTTGATGCAAGGCTATTTGTTTATATATATAATAAGTTGGTAAAAAATAGAATTTTACCACCTTACAAAGAAAGGAAAAGAAAACCAAAAAAAGAAAAAAGAAAAGAAAAAGAAAAGAAAAAGAAAAGAAAAAGAAAAAAAAAAGAAAAGAAGTAGTGAATGCAGGTCCTTAATATCGTAAATATGTCAAGATCGCTCTTTTATTAAAAGCTCAGCCAAGGGGAAATTTCTATCAGTCATGTGTATTACTGTGATGCCTCAGAGGAAACTGGAGGGGCAGGAAGCAAATGTCACACTGTTGCAACAGAGTGGGAGAGAAACAACCTATCTGTCAATCTTAAATCAGTTGCTTCAACGCTGATCACAGGAAAAGGGATTGAAATAATGGAATGCAATGTATAAAAAAATTATTTATACGGCTGTCCCCTCCAGTCAGCAGTTGTGCAGAGCCACAAGGTCCCCCTGATCCCCTTTGCTCCAGGCTGAGCTCCTTTCCAGCTCCCTCAGCCTCTCCTTGTGCTCCAACCCCTTCCCCAGCTCTGTTCCCTTCCCTGGACACTCTCCAGCCAGTCCAGAATTCCTGAAGGTTGTGCCATAATTGTTCAGAATCCAAAGCTTTGTCATTTAGTTTGCAGGTGGTTACACATGCACTACTTATAAGTGCACTACTACACATACATACTATAAGTATGAACCATAAAGTCAGAGCATACAAACCATTCCTGAACTTCAGGTTATGTGAAATGTAGAAGAAAATGATAGAAAAATTAATTGGATGAATATTGACAGAAGCTCTATCAAGTCTCTGCCAAAGATTAACTACAACAAGAAAGAAATAAGGAACCAATCCATGGAAGTGAAAGTTTTCCATCTCTCCAGGCTAACAAACCACTGTTCTTGATAAAGTACATTTCCTGCAGGCTTTACTCAGTCTCACTCTTGTGTGAGTGTCACCAATGACATTAAATTTGATGACTATAATGTAAAAGCTGAAGAAAATATGAAATACCATTTCCATGGCAAATGTCAGGTACAGATGTGATCCTCATCCACTACCAGGGAAAAAACCTTCAATAACAGAATTTAGAAGCTTTTATTTTGTTAAACTATCAAAATCCTATTTTTACTCATAGGAAAAAACCCCCAACAATTAAAACAAGTCTATCAATTTCAAGAATAAACTTTTAAAAAAAAATTATTGAAACTCTTGAGTACTTTTTCTTTTTCATAAAGCAAAACTGTCAAAACAGCTATTTTTCCCAGATATATGTGATGTTTTTAAAAGGTGGATTTTCAGTGGTTTTTTTGCCTTTTCTGGATATCAGTAATAACATTTTTGCTTTAGGCTTGACTGTGTGCTTAAATATTATTTAATTATTATTAAAGTATGTTATGTTCATGTAGTAAGTAGTTTGAGAATTTATAGGATTTTTGGATGGAAATTCTTATTGTATAAAATTCTAATTTTCCATAATTTTCATAAAAATGAAAACAAGTTTGCAGAAATTAAGGTAGTAATTACTCACAGAATTTCAACATCCATTTGCCTATTTGTCTATACATAATTAGGGTGTTGAGCTGCTATTTGAGTTTTGTTGTTTTGTTTTGGTATTTTTCAGAAAATAACTTTGCATTTGCCTATGCTATTTCCAATGTTCTATGCATAAAAACTTGGGATCATTGAAGAAAGATTTATTATTTCCTCTTTTGCTCTTCTTAGCAAAAACAAAAATAATAATTGTTTTTTTCTCATGGCCAGAAACTTTTATATGTCTCAACAAAAATAATATAATTAAAGGATTTTTTCTTATCTCTGTACCTCTTTTAGTTTACCCAGTCAAGATGTGATTTGACAGAAGATTCAAGATTCAACTTTATCATTGATAGACTTGTTTTCTGGGGAAAAAGAAAAAATTAGTTTTGCCATAAAATTTCCACCAAAAGCATTCAGGGTAGAAAACGCAGCATTTAGAGGTTAAAACTAAGTAGTCCTAAATTGGATACACAAGGGCAAGAAAGTTTTTGGTGGTGTATTTCACATATATCATTGTGTATATATATTTATGTATATTAAAACTGAGAATTACGGCCATTCTCTTTTAAGAATCCACAACTTAAAGAAAGAAGCATTGGATTCGTTTGGATCATTTTATTTCAATTAGTACCTTAGTTTTGTAATTATAAAGGAAATTGAGAGGACTAAGAAATTAAAACAGTAAGAATCCAAAAAACCCTCTCTGCTTTAATACAATATTTATGTTAATGTAAGCTGTGGCTGTCCCTGGATCCCTGGATCCAGCTTGGTTTTGAGTTTGTTTTTTTCCTGTGAAAGCAATTTAATATCACTGGCATTTAAAATCGCACTTTTGTTAATGTCTAAAGGAAAAATTTTGGGGTTTTTCCCCCCAGGAAGAAATGAATTTTCAAAGTTAGTTCAAATTTGAAGAAAATGTAGTTGGAAAACTCACTCTGCTCAGCAAGAGAATGCATAAAATAGGATTTTCTATGCTAATAAGTATCTGCCATTTTATATTTCTGAATAAAAAAGTAGTCCCTTGAAACAGTGAGGAAAAAATTTTGTAAAATATATGTGTGTCCCTGGTTTTCCAGAGGT
>VZRM01005890.1:0-10852 GCA_013397955.1 Grantiella picta | reverse complement strand
ATCCCAAATCCATCCCAAATTCCTGCCGCAGCCCAGGGCGGGAGCAGCAGGTCCTTGACCGTGTCAGCGCAGCTCTGGAGCTGAAAGTGAAAGTGCCCGGGGCAGAAGGAAAAGTGAAAGTGTCCTTTCCCCTCGGAGAGGTTTGGGAATGGCTNTTGGCTGGAGGATTTTCCCTGCCCTGAAATCCTTGGGAATTCCCAGCTTGGCTGGAGGATTTTCCCTGCCCTGAAATTCTTGGGAATTCCCAGCTTGGCTGGAGGATTTTCCCTGCCCTGAAATCCTTGGGAATTCCCAGCTTGGCTGGAGGATTTTCCCTGCCCTGAAATTCTTGGGAATTCCCAGCTTGGCTGGAGGATTTTCCCTGCCCTGAAATCCTTGGGAATTCCCAGCTTGGCTGGAGGATTTTCCCTGCCCTGAAATTCTTGGGAATTCCCAGCTTGGCTGGAGGATTTTCCCTGCCCTGAAATCCTTGGGAATTCCCAGCTTGGCTGGAGGATTTTCCCTGCCCTGAAATTCTTGGGAATTCCCAGCTTGGCTGGAGGATTTTCCCTGCCCTGAAATCCTTGGGAATTCCCAGCTTGGCTGGAGGATTTTCCCTGCCCTGAAATTCTTGGGAATTCCCAGCTTGGCTGGAGGATTTTCCCTGCCCTGAAATCCTTGGGAATTCCCAGCTTGGCTGGAGGATTATCCCTGCCCTGAAATCCTTGGGAATTCCCAGCTTCTCCTGCTGAATTCCCAGCCTTTCAGCACGGAATTAAAACCTCTGCAGCTCCCAATCCAAGCCTGGCTGAGCTTGCCCTCCTGCAGTGCCGAAATCACCTTCCAGGAGTTTTGGATTCCTCGGAATTCTGCTGATCCGCTTCCTCCTCCTCCTCCTTCTCCTTTCCCGGATTTCCAGCAGCTCCTCTGACCTTTCCCCCTGCAGATGTGCTGGCTAAATGCAGCCCCAGGGAATGGGGTCAGAAATCCAGGGATCAGAAATCCAGGGATCAGAAATCCTGGATCAGAAATCCAGAAAAACTCCTTCCCTGGCTGACTCTGCGTTCTGGATCACCTTTGAAAAATCCAGAGATTTTCCCAACTGATCCCACTCCTCTCCCATAACAGGAGGTTTTAGGAAAATTGGGATTTTAGCAAAAATTTCTGCCCCAAAAAGCATTGGAAGAGGTTGCCCAGGAGGTGGTGGAGGGATTTAGAAGTTGGATTTTGTGGCGCTTGGGGACACAGATCGGGGTTGGGAATGGTTGGATTGGACCTTTTCCAATAAAAAAACTGGAGAATTTTAAAATTTGTTTAAATTGTTAAAACAACCGGGAATTGTTTTAACCCTGTGTTTGCTGGTGGCTGATCCTGCCACGGGGCAACAAATCTGACCTAGCAGAGCCAACACGGGTGGGATTTTCCACGTTCTTCCACGTTTTTCACACAAAGATCTTAGGAATGGGATGGATTGGGATCAGAGCAGGTTGATCCTCATGGCCTAACCAAAATAAACCCTCTGGATTAAACTGGGATGATGGAATCCCCCACGTGCTTCCCAGAGGTTTTGCCACAGGATGGTAGAGATGAGGAACAAAAAAGAATCCTCTAAACGCAAAGATTCCACCTTTTCCTCTGGAAGTCACAAAGGGAAGTTCCATGAGTTTTCAGGGTGCAGCTCCACTCTCTCCTAAATGAATCCTCCTGGAAGCTGGGAGCTGTGTCCTGGTTTGGGGTGGGATAATCTCCTGAAATGCTGCATTTCAAACACCTCCGCGCGGCTGCTCCTGAGCACAGCCAGCTTTTAAAAGGGATTTAAAATTCCCTTTGGGATCAAACAACCTGGGAATGAGGATCCAGAGCCTGCAGGATGCTTTTCACCTCGCTCTCAGGGCCTGGCAGGATTTTTTGGATGGGTTTCCAGGGGATGCAGGGAATTTTTGGCATCTTTTCAGGACAGCGAGCACTCTGCAAGCTTCAGAGAGCTCTGCCAGCAGGGATTTATCTCACAGCAATATCCAAATGTATCCCATGGGATGGGGAGGGAATATTGTCAGGAATATCCTAATGTATCCCAGGATGGGGAGGGAATATTATCAGTTTCCTCACGGGGAGAGAAGGTTCTGTTCCTGCATTATGTTACAAAAAAACCCAAAAAAACCCAAACCAAAATAAAAAAAAAATAAACAAAAAAACCCCCCAAAACAAAAAACAAAACAAAAAACCCCAAACAAACAAACCAAAAAACCCACCAAAAACCAAAAAAAACCCCAAAAAATAAAAAAATAAAGAAAACCCCTTTGTGTCATCAGAAATGGCAGCAAAGCTGAGCGTTTCCAACTGTGCCCCAAATTCCCACCCGGAGGAAACAACAGGAATGGCAAAGGAAATGTTTATTCCAGAGGGGGAAAAGCTGGAGAGGCCCAAGATGGAAAAACATTACAGGAAAACACCTCAAGTTGTACCTCAGGAGGTTCAGGCTGGATGAGAGGTTGGAATTTTCCCTCTGGAAGGGGAAAATCCTTGGGAATTCCAGGTCCCCATCCCTGGCTGGGCAAAGCCACAGCTGCCCCATGGAAATTCCAGGAAAAATCTCCTCAGGGCAGGAATTCTCCGTCGAGAAATCCTTTGATTTTATGAGCTCCTGCTCCTTCCAGCTGCTCACCAAGCTGAGGATGTGGTGTTGACCCATTTCCCTCATTATTTCACTAAAAGCAGCTCTTGCTGCCTTTTCTTCCCAAAACCCCAATTCTGCCTCAAAACCCCAATTCTGCCTCCCCAAAACCCCAATTCTGTCTCCGCAAAACCCCAATTCTGTCTCCGCAAAACCCCAATTCTGTCTCCGCAAAACCCCAATTCTGTCTCCGCAAAACCCCAATTCTGTCTCCGCAAAACCCCAATTCTGTCTCCGCAAAACCCCAATTCTGTCTCCGCAAAACCCCAATTCTGTCTCCGCAAAACCCCAATTCTGTCTCCGCAAAACCCCAATTCTGTCTCCGCAAAACCCCAATTCTGTCTCCGCAAAACCCCAATTCTGTCTCCGCAAAACCCCAATTCTGTCTCCGCAAAACCCCAATTCTGTCTCCGCAAAACCCCAATTCTGTCTCCGCAAAACCCCAATTCTGTCTCCGCAAAACCCCAATTCTGTCTCCGCAAAACCCCAATTCTGTCTCCGCAAAACCCCAATTCTGTCTCCGCAAAACCCCAATTCTGTCTCCGCAAAACCCCAATTCTGTCTCCGCAAAACCCCAATTCTGTCTCCGCAAAACCCCAATTCTGTCTCCGCAAAACCCCAATTCTGTCTCCGCAAAACCCCAATTCTGTCTCCGCAAAACCCCAATTCTGTCTCCGCAAAACCCCAATTCTGTCTCCGCAAAACCCCAATTCTGTCTCCGCAAAACCCCAATTCTGTCTCCGCAAAACCCCAATTCTGTCTCCGCAAAACCCCAATTCTGTCTCCGCAAAACCCCAATTCTGTCTCCGCAAAACCCCAATTCTGTCTCCTCCAAACCCCAATTCTGTCACCTCACCCAGGGCTGTGGATTCCCTCAGGTGACACCTGACTCTTCCCAAACCACCAGCACTTGGGATTTTGGCACTTGGACGACTTAAAGCAACATTTTTCTTGCAAAACTCCAGAATTTGGTGATTTTCCACGGAGCTGCAATGGCCTGAGAGAGCAGCAGAGATAGAAACAACCTCCCTGAGGTAGAGAAATTCCCTCTGGGAAAAGGGAAAAAACCAAACCAAACCTCTCCACACACATTCCCTATGGACCCTCTGGCTGCTGGAATTCAAAATTTCCCATAAAAACAACCAAATCCAAACACTCCCTCAGAACCATCAAAAACACTTCCCAGCCTGGGCAAAACCAGAATTTACACCAAAAAAAATCAACATTTCACTTGTCTCAAAGGGATTTTAACCAAGAACGAGGAGTTGGTCGCTTTGGCAGGTGCCACAGTGACCAGAGGATATTTCATTTAATAAAACCACCCCATTCCATTTGAATCCATCAAAAAAGGAGGTGGCCACACAAATCCTCATCCCAAAATTCCTTCTCTTCCCCTCCTGGCACAGCTGGGGCTGCAAGGAAGGAAATCGGCAAAGGGCTGCAGAAAATAAAGGCAAAGAGGTTGGTTTTTTATCCAGCTAGGTTCAGGAATTCTTGCATGGATTCACAAGAATTCCAGGGTGAGATGTGGATTTTAGGGAGTATTTGGGGTGAAGATCTGGGAATGGGGAATATCCAAGCTGGCTCTGCTGCCAAAACTGCAGGTTTAAAAGGAACACTAAAATGAAACCAAATGAGAACATAAAACCAGTTTCAGAGCCACGTAGCAGCCTCTGGTCCAGGGCATGTATTTACAATTCTTATCAGGGAAAATAAAGAGTTTCTGGAATTCTCTGACAAGATTTTTGGCTGGAAAGCAACGATTCACGTGAAATCAGACACTGCCTTTACAACAAAACTCATTAAAAAAATCCTTCTAGAGCAGACCAGTGACTTCCAGACTCAAGCACAGCCTGGTGCCAGTGAAGTCCCTGTTCCTCATAAACACCAAAATGAGTTTTTGGTGTTTATACCCTAAGAAATATCCATTTTTCACCAAAGACTTGGGGTAAATAATTGAGCTTTACGTCCTGACTTGAGTATCCCAAAAAGAGCAGAGCTTCACTCAGCATCCCCTGCATCCACGATGAGCACCAAACCACGGGGCTGCGGAATATTCTGGATAATTCTAGACCATCACGGGCTTTCTCGCACATTTTGAATTAAAAAAGCTTTGTTCCCGTGGAGCAAGGACTACGTTTCACAATTCTTTTTGTGCCATCCACCCTCCTGCTCGCTGCATCCACCCCAGATTATCCCTCTTAAGAATGCAGACCTAGAGATTGGCAAACTCTGCTCCAATCCAAACCTTGGTGGGATAATTTGAGGACAATCCGGGATCAGAACCGCGCAAAACCAGAGCAGAAACATTTTTTTCCCCCCCGCTTTTAAGGCCAAATTCCAGCCCTGCAGCTGCTCCAAAGGGGGAGCAAAGAGGTCTCCAGCCCCTCCGGGAAGGCATCGGCACAATTCCACGCTCTTTGTATTCCCAAACCTCACTCCTGAAGGACACCAGCATCACCCCGGCTGTGTCCAAAAACCGCCGTGCCGCTCACACCTCGGCATCAGCCACCGGCAGCGGGCGGGAGCTCGGAAAAACCAACGTGGAAGAGCAGGAAATTTCAAAACCAGCTGCTTCCTACGTGTCCGAAGCTTCCATCGAGCTCCCCCGGGAGCGACGGGCACGGGAGAAGGGCAAAGGCGGCGTGGGCTCTCCTCTCCTTCCCCAGGGAAGGGCAGGATAGAACCGGGAATTCTCTTTTTTACCCAGGGAAGGGCAGGATGGAGCCGAGAATATTCTTTTTTACCGAGTGAAGGGCAGGATGGAACCGGGAATTCTCTTTTTTACCCAGGGAAGGGCAGGATGGAGCCGGGAACTCTTTTTTTAGCCAGGGAAGGGCAGGATGGAACCGGTAAACCCCCTACATGCCGTGGAAAGGCGGGATGAAGCCGCTAAACCGTTTTCTCCCCAGAGAAAGGCGGGATGGAGCCGGGATCCCTTTTCTCCGCAGGGAAGGGCAGGAGGGAGCCGGGATCCCTTTTCTCCTCAGGGCAGGGCAGGATGGAGCCGGGATCCCTTTTCTCCTCAGGGCAGGGCGGGATGGAGCCACACCCCCCCCCTCCTCCAGCGAAGGGCTGCATGAAGCCGCTCGCTTTGCCCTCTCCAGCGGGATGGAGCCGGTAGCCACCTCCCCCCGCCCGCAGGGAAGGAAGGGCACGACGGAGCCGCCCGCCCTCAGNAACTGAACCGGAAAGAGAGCCGGGGCCGCCCGCGGGTTTTCCTCTTCCCGCGGTCACCAGAGCTGCCTGGTCATGGCCGGCTTTTCCTCTTCCCGCGGTCATCGGCCCTGGCTGCCCATGGCCGGCTTTTCCTCTTCCGTGCCGGCCCTCAGGGCTGCTCCCTCATCGGGAACGCCTGCCTCGGCCATCGGTGTTTGCCCTCGGTGTGGATCTTGCCCCAGCCGTGCCTCCATCACCTCAGCCCCTCCATGCCTGAGTTCAGCTCTTCTCGCTGCGCCTTCCCTCATCCCCTCGGGTCATGGCGAGAGGCTCCTTTCTCTCCTCAGTCCTTCCCCTTCAGTGTTTTCCCTCTTTCGGATCTTCCCTCAGTCTCCCCTAATGATCTCCCTGAAAAAACTCAGTGCCTCTTCTGCTCTTCCCTCATTCCCTCAGGCTTCTCCTGCTCTGAGCCCTCAGCTCATTGCCTTCCCCACAGCCATGTTTTGGACCTTCCCCCAATCCCCAGACTCCTTCCCTTGTCCTTTCACATCATGGTCAGAGCTCCTTTTCTCACCTCAGTCCTTCGCTCTCAGTGTTTCCCCTCAGAAATTTATTTTGGATCTTCTCTCAGTCCCACAACCCCATTCCCTCATCCCCTCACCCCTCACATCATGCCCTGAGCCCTTTCCCTCTCCTCAGGCCTTCCCCCTCTGTTCTCCCTCAACTTGTTTTTTCTTGTTCTTTCCCTCAGTCCCCAAATTCCTCATCCCCTCACACTTCACGGTCAGAGCCCCTTCCTTCACTTCAGTCGTTCCCCCTATGTTTTCTCTCAGCTCCTTGTTTTGTTCTTCCCCTCAGTCCCAAAATTCCTCATCCCTTCACACTCATGGCCAGAGCCCTTTCCCTCATTTCAGTCCTTCCCTCAGTTTTTTATCTCAACNCACTTCACGGTCAGAGCCCCTTCCTTCACTTCAGTCGTTCCCCCTCTGTTTTCTCTCAGCTCCTTGTTTTGTTCTTCCCCTCAGTCCCAAAATTCCTCATCCCCTCACACTCACGGCCAGAGCCCCTTCCTTCACTTCCGTCGTTCCCCCTCTGTTTTCTCTCAGCTCCTTGTTTTGTTCTTCCCCTCAGTCCCAAAATTCCTCATCCCCTCACACTCACGGCCAGAGCCCTTTCCCTCATTTCAGTCCTTCCCTCAGTTTTTTATCTCAACCCCCTCAGCCCCTCCATACCTGACTTCATCTCTTCCCACAACCACTCGAGGACAAACTCCTTGCTGGGCTGATCTGGGCAGATTCCAGGTGGTGCAGGGAAAAAATGGATTATTTATCTTTTTTTGCTTAAACACTCATTTTCCGGGAGAGGCCCTAGAGCCACCTCATGAGGGACTGGGGGAATATCCCAACCCAGGGGGGACAAGGGGACATCAGGGATTGAGGACTGAAGGGATGCACTGAGGTGAAGGACACGAAAATGGGGTGAGGAGGTGAGGGAAGGGGACAGAACAGATGAAGAACTGTGAGGGAAATATGAGGGAAGGGGCTGAGGGGGAAGGACTGAGGTGAGGGAAGGAGCTCAGGGAATGATGTGAGGGGTGAGGAAGAGGAGGAATGAGGGGAAGGAGACTGAGGGAAGATCCAAAATGAAGGGCTGANGAGGTGAGGGATGAGCTCAGAGCAGGAGACCGAGGGAATGAGGGTGAGTGACCCAGAAATGGGGTGAGGGGATGAGGGAAAGGGCCAGAATGGATGAAGAAAAATAGGGAAAGACCCTGAGGAAGAGCCAAAGGAAGGGGCTGAGGGGATCAGGGATGATGTTAATGAAATTCCCTTCTGATTGTTCTGAGTTGCCTCATTGCAGCATCGCTGAACCCTACAGGAACACCAGATGAGAATTTTTAGGGTTCACCAGCAGGAATTCTGAGGAAATGCAGAATCTCCTGTGAAAACTCCTTTTTCAGTGCTCAGAAACCCCACAAACGCCTCAAACGGCGAATGTTGCAATCGACTTCGGAGCAGGGAACAGGGAGATCTGTAGGGAACAAGGAGATCTGGACTTGCCCAACGTCTTGCACAAGAGCTTGGAGGAACACCCCGTGCCCAGCCGTGGGGCAAAGGTTGTGTTTGGCTGTGCTGAGCCACGAGTCTTGGAGGGAATTCCACTTGGCAATTCCAGGTGCTTTTGGCAACGAGATCCATGCTGCTGCATCCGGAATAAATTCACAAAATGGCTGATTCCCGATCCTTGCTGGGATTTGGGGGTCTCAGCACTCAGTGCTCCGGCTCTGGCTGAGCTCTGCTGACCTTTGCATGCTGAGTACTCGTGGTTTTAGCAGGAAAGACTGGCAAAGGAGCTAAAAAACAGGGAGCGACCATGGGACAACTAATTTATAAGTCACTTATTACCCGAATCAGTCAGGAACGTGCCCTTATGGGTATTTCACCCATCCTGAGAATTTGCCATGGAAGCAGCAGAGGGTGCAAAGTACTAATGAAAAATGAAGGCAGGGGGAAGAATAAATTATTTTTTTGGAGCAGGGCATCGTTTATAGCAAATTTCACAGCAGTGTGTCTCCAGTTTGCCAGATCCATGGGTTTTTCCAGCTCCTGCTGGCAGATAAAAAACCTGGAATTCTTGCTGAGTCAGAAATATGGTCCCAGATGTCCTTTGAGGGGGAAAAAATCAACAATACTGTGCCTTGACCTAAGAGATGTGAGGTGTTTTCTGAGGTTCTGGGGCATCTCAGGAGCAGGTCCGCAGTCAGAACATCCAAGTTTCCACCTCTGGTGGGATAATTCAGTCCCTGCCACGATAAAATCTGAGTATTTTAGTATTTATTTCTGGTGAGGAAATGCAGAATCTCGTGTGAAAACTCCTTTTTCAATGCTTAGAAAAGCAAAGAATCTGAAACAATTTTGTCATCGGCAATTCTGATGGTTGGACTCGGTCATCCCAAAGGCCTTTTCCACACTCCATGATCCTGTTAATTTTGCTGGGAGAGGAACTGGAGCCTCTGGAGCAGAGAGCCCATTTCTGACTGGAGTTTTCTGTCCCTCTTTGGTGCCTCGTGACGTTTTGGGTGGTGACACCCAAGAGGAGAGCCCGTGATGTCACCGTGGTGGGGACCTGGTTCCTGGCAAGGCTCCCTTTTTGAAACTTTGACTCATGAGGTTCTTGGAAGTGTGAAATAAAAAACTCAAATGGTGTTTTATTTCCTCTTTTTTTCAGAAAAACAACAACAACAACAACAAAAAAGTGATCCCTGCAGATGCCATGAAAGGAATGAGTCAAGTTGGAACGGGAGCAGCATTTCCTGAGGACAACTTCAGTCCTGCTGGATGACATCAGGGTAAAGCAAATAATTCAATTTGAGCAAGTTACTGACCCTGTGGGGCAATGCCAGGAATCCCAGCTGTGTGAAAACGCAGCCTGGAAATACTGGAGAGGATCAAATTCCCTGCCCTGGGGGTGAAATTCACAGAAATTCATGGAAATGAGGAGTTGCTCTCTGTTTTTCTCATATTTCCTTATTATCACAGAATGGTTTGGGTGGAAAGGGACCTTAAATATCTCCTAATTCCACGTTCCAGGAGTTCTTCCACGGGCAGGGACACCTTCCACTCTCCCAGGCTGCTCCAACCTGGCCTCGGACACTGCCAGGGATGAGGCAACCACAGCTTCTCTGGGAATTCCATCCCAGGGCCTCTCAGGTAATTTGTGACGTGGGACATTGGCTTGGTTTCCCTTGATTTCCCAAGCTTTGTTATCCTGTTGTTTCCGTCTGTCTCTTCCGTTAATTTTTTAATCCATTTTGACAGCAAGGCATTTCTTTCCCAGACTGGTTTCTCCAATTTCCCCCAAAATCCGTGGTTTTCCTGCTTAGGAACTCGAGTCTTTAAGATTTTGCAGCAAGACAAGCAAATTTCCCCCAATTTTATTTTATTTCATTTCCCCTTTAATTTTGGCACATCTGTCCAAAAAAACCGTGAAAATCATCAAAAATCCACCAAGAAAAACCATCTCTGGCCCTTGCTCACTGTGTCTTCATGTCAAAGCCGCTGAAGATTTTTGCTTTCTGTTGGGTTTATTTTTGTGTTTGGTTTTCTTTTCTTAGCTCTTTCGGCATCCTGCAGCTCCCTCAGAAACCAAAGTGCTGCTCGAGTCGTGATGCCAAAGAGATTTGAAAATAGTTCTGGTGGCTTTTCAGTCAGGCCTGGAGTTAAACCACCCCTGAGCTAAACCCAGCTCATTTCAGTGGTGGTTTCACAACGGTGTCAACCGTGAAACCACACAGGGTCCTCAGGAAGTGACTCAAAGATGACAAGAAAGTGACAAAAAGCAGATGAATGTTTTCAGCAGGGAGCAAATCATTATTATTTTTTAAGTCTTTTTCCATTTTTCCCAATTTTTTCCCCAAAATCATTATTAATAATAATTCATTGTGCTGCTTACCTTACGATTTTGCAACATGAACCTGATAATCTCTTAAATTTTGCGTCTGAACATTAAATATTGATGTGAATTATTGCTCTTTGCTGGATACATCTGGAGAGCCAGGAGATAGGAGCTCTTCCCAAAAGGTTTGACCCTGGCAAAAATCATGGAATGGTTTGGGTGGGAAGGAACCTTAAAGCTCATCCAGTCCCATGGCAGGGACACTTTCCACCATCCCAAGCTGCTCCAAGCCCTGTCCAGCCTGGCCTTGGACACTTCCAGGGATCCAGGATCCAAAATTCCTCTGGAAAATCTCAATTTTTGAGAGATTCCATCCTGGGGTCATCCCCCAACAGCCTCACTCAGCAGGATGGAACAATTTGAGTTTTTTTGGAATTATTTCCACTGATTTCCTGACTCCGTGGAAGCAGCAGCAGCAGCAGCTCCATCACTGTGCTGACCAGAAGTTTCCCACTGGATTCATAGAATTCCATCCCCCTGCAGTGGGAAATTGGTTTTCTCCAAAATGGATATTCCCTTCCAAATTGACATTTTGAAGGAAATTCCGTTTTTTTTTTCCAGGAGGAAAACCCCCACTGGTGGAAA
>VZRM01005889.1:380072-391564 GCA_013397955.1 Grantiella picta | reverse complement strand
CCTTCCAGCCACATTTTTGAGCCTTTCAGATAAATTTCTGAGCCTTTCAGGCACAATTCTCAGCCCTTCAGACATTTCTGTGCCTTTCAGTCACAATTCTCAGCTGTTCAGCCACATTTCTGGACCTTTCAGACACATTTCTGAGCCTTTCGGGCACATTTCTGAGCCTTTCAGATAACTTTCTGAGCCTTTCAGACAATTCTTAGCCCTTCAGACATTTCTGAGCCTTTTGGAAACATTTCTGAGCCTTTTGGGCTCATTTCTGAGCCTTTTGGCCTCGTTTTTGAGCCTTTCAGACACAGTTTTGAACCTTTCAGATACATTTCTGAGCCTTTCAGACACAAATCTCAGCTGTTCAGCCACATTTCTGGGCCTTTCAGCCACATTTCTGAGTCTTTCAGACACATTTCTGAGCGTTTCAGACATATTTTTGAGCCTTCCAGCCACCTTTCTGGGCTCCAGCTGCTGACTGTGCTTGCAGGGGGCTCTGGATGCTCTCCCTGCCCACTCTGGATTTTCTCCCCGGAGCTCGCAGCCGCTCTGCTCCGCTCCACATTCCTCCCCGAGCTGCTGACTGCCGCTGTCATCAGCTCAGGCCTTTCCTTCCAAGGTGATCTCAGACAAGATGTGGCGATAAGCAAATGGTGGGTGATGTAACCGGTCTTTCCAGCCCGTGGAAAAACTGAACCATCACTAAAAACAACATTCTTTCCCATCCTTTCCCTAAACAAGTTTGTTTTTATCCGAACAGTCGCTGCCCGGGGATGGCAGTGGGCGACAGGAGCTTTGTGTTTTCAGTCCTCAAGTACCACAGGCTCCTTGGAGATGAGAGGCTTCATCCATCAAGTGCAGCATCGTTCCGGGCTGAGCTGCTCGGAGGAGTTTTTAACCACAAACTGCTGCTGCAGCACAAGAGGGAGGTGGGGACTCAGCAGAGATGACAGAATTGTGCGCAAAGTCAGAGCCAGAGCCTGGAAAATCAGCCAAAACAGGGGGGGAAACACTCACAGTGCCTTCCAGCCCCTCTGGAATAAGAATAAAACCAAAATTTCTTCCCTGGGATTGTTCAGAGGTACTTTTCCCTAAGGGATTTGCCGTGCTGAACGGCGAGGAAATCTCACGGGTTTGTGGTGAGGGCTGCGGCACAGAGCAGCCCTAAATCGAGCTCAGATATAGGGCAGATAAAGCAGAACTCTGGGTTCGTCTGAGCCTTTCAGACAATCAGCCCCAGCCAGAGCTCTGGCCCTGAAGGGAGTCGTGCCTTGCCAAAAATTGGGATGGGAAAGGGAGGTGAAGGAAGATGCTTTGGTGGTGAAATCAACCCAGCTGAGGTGTTACAGAGCCTTGGATCTGTGGTTTCTCAGCCCCAAAATAAAATAAAAGCCTGAATGGAGAACTTAAATGAGTCCAAGATGGGCACGATTTGGCCACATCTTTGATTTTCCCCAACGATTTGACATATTAAAGATCACTTACTTTCTGGCCAAAGCATGAAATGATGTAAATTCTCACCTGAGATAAAGAATCCTGGGAAAGGACTCAGCCAGACACAGGAGGTGTGGAACTGAGGCATCTCTGGATGGATTTATTTCAGCCCCAGGCAAAATCAATCTTTCTGAAGCTACAAAACAGCCCTGTCCTCTCGACGTGGTCAGATTTTATCAGGTCAGCCCGGTGATACATCAAACCAGGAAACTCTGGGAGTTTCAGAGAAATAAACATTTCACAGCTCCTCTCAGCAATTAGGCAACTTTCAGGGCTGCAGCTGTACGCAAAATCCAGTGGCCCAAATCTTCATCTGTCGAGAATTAAGAAGTTCTAATGAGGTTGCCTTGATTTATGCAGCAGCATGGATCTCGATTAGCCACGGTGCTGAAGTGATTTAGGAACTCGGTGGAAAAGCCCCTGTGAATCCCAAGATGGAGAAACTTCTAATTCTTGGCCATCTTACAATTAGGGATGAAATCACAGACAGATCTGATCTACCTTGTTTGAAAATTTCAACCTTTTTTTCCTGCCTGCAGTTATTTTAATCCACATTTTGAATGCTCACCCTGACTCCCTGCGCTGCGTTGGGTTTGTTTTCCTTTCTAAACGCTCCGAGTTTTCCGATTTATCTCCAACTCATCTGTGCTAAAAGCCTCAGGCTGTCCCAGTCTTAAAAAACAGTGGAATGAGTCCAGCTCGGAGTTTAATAGACAACATTTAACATCTCCTGCCTTTGGGTTGGTCTTCTTTCTCATCCAAGCACCAAGTCGAACCCTTGCTGAAATCTGAGCGATGATTCATCAAAGCAACACTTTTCCCTTCTTTCTGGGAAAGAAAATAATAATTTCAAGGCTTTAGCACCTCGGAGAAGTTCCTCCTGGCTAGCAGCCTGCATGGTCTGAGCAGATTTTCAGTGGTGCTTCATCAAATGCCATCAGACACACGAACAATGGGGTTTGGGCGTTTGGATGAGATATTTGTAATCAAAACACAATTGCTGCCCCAGAACCCAGGGTTTGAGACACTGGTTTGAATGATTTTTAGCTCAGAAAGAGCCTGGGGATCTCCCTGGGGAGCTTCTCGTGGTAATGAGTGTAATTAGCAGCAGGGAAAGCACAGCTCTGGGTTGTGGGTGCTGCCTGGGCAGTCAGGTTCAAACCTCACTCAGAAGGATTCAGGTCTGAGTGAGTAAGAGAAAAAAGAGGAAGATATCATTTCCTCCACATCCCAGATAAAAGAACACCCAGAAATGCACCTGCCAGAGATCACCAAAGGTGGAACAAGGAGCTCATCCAGGTCTTGATTCCTTCCTGATGTGACCCAGAGCTGCCTAGAACATCATCCTGGCTGGGACAGCACTTTTGGGTTGGAATGAGATGATTTTAGGTGTCCCTTCCAGCCCAAACCATTCAGTGACACTGGGAACACCAGGGGACAGCTGATCCTTTCTCAACAGAGGGTGAGAGCCGAATAAAATCCCATGACAGATCCTCACCTCAGAAAATCCCAGTGCTGGGTACTCAGAACCCCCACGGACAGGCTTTCATCTGCCTTTGGAGGTGCAAAATTTGGGGTTAACCAGCTCCTCCTTTCGTTTTCTAGACGTGCATCCTTCTCACTGCTTTCTCCCAAACTTGGATTAACCCAAAACCTTTAACTTGGATGCTCCAGGATGTCTTGAAGGAGCTGAAGACAAAGATTATGATGTGACACTCATCCTGCCCTGTCCATCCCTCCCTGGGGACACTGCTCTGTGTTCAGTGACCCTCCTGGCCTCGGGCTCTTGGTGGTCTCCAGGTGTTTGAGCTCCTCACTGCAATAAATTGATTTTCCTCTGAGGATTTTAGGGGAAAAAAAAAAGTACTGTCACTTCCTTCTGCTTCCCTCCACTGCAGAACGTTGTCCCTTTTTTTCAGTTGCACCCTAAAACAAGGGTGTTCCTCACAGATGAACTGATATATTGAGTATATTAATGAATGAATCCATGAATAAAAATCTATTTTAATAAATTAATTTATCTAAATTTAATAAATTGAAATATATATATTTAAATAAATTTAATAAATCAAATACATGGTGAACTTCAGAGCCTGGGAACAAGCCGCCAGCCTTCCCCTAACTGGTCTCTGCAGGAAGTGGGAGTTTGAGTGAAATTTTAAAAAAAAAAATTAAAAAGGAAAAGAAGATTTAAAAGCACCGTTTAGAGTGCCCTTCCTTTCCGGGCAATACGGGAGCGGCAGGGAATTACGGTAATGCAAGGCTGCTGCTCTGCTACACCAGCAGAGCTGCAAAGTTCCTGCTGCTCCTTCCCAGCGTGGAGCTGAGCCCTGGACCGGGCAGGAACCCCTCCGGAGAGCCTGGATCAGCACCCCAGAACCGCTGGGGACAGAGAATCAGCCCCACTGTCACCGCTGGGGACGGAGAATCAACCCCACTGTCACCGCTGGGGACAGAGAATCAACCCCACTGTCACCGCTGGGGACGGAGAATCAACCCCACTGTCACCGCTGGGGACGGAGAATCAACCCCACTGTCACCGCTGGAATGCCGGGGAGGGAGCGCAGGGAGCAGAGCAGAGCATTTCCAGGGACAATCCCATCCCTGCGCGAGGAGAGCAGCTTGCTGCGCTGAGAATCTCCTTCGCGGATGCTCCGGGGAGATCTCGGGAATTCTTCTGGAGGCTGAGGAGGTGAGTGTGGGGTGAGCACAGCAGCACGGGGTTTGCTTTTCCCAGCGCCAGCTCTGTCCCCAAGCCGGGCACGATGTGGGTTTGGGCATGGGAACATCTGTCGGTCCTTCCTGCTGCATCTCCTGCACTTGCTGGGAAGTTTTTCTTCATGTGCTTAAAAATCCAGCTGATGAATCCTTATTTTTCCATATCAGCCCTGTAACGACCTCAGTTTGCAGCCTGTAATGAGCACAGCTCTGACGCTCAGAGATGCTCAAAGCCTTTTCGGTCACTTTTCGGGGATGTGCTGAGTAAAATCTGTCCTTTTCTTTCTGGGGATTATTCCTCAGCTCCTTCCATCTGGCGGGAAAGAAAATCAAAGGTCCGGTTTCATTTTTAAAGTCGGATTCCCACAGTGTGACACCTATCCGGGTCCCCCTCCCCCCTCCTCCCCTGCCTGTGAATTGGGAATTTCGGGGATTTTCGGAGTTTGAAAAGCTTTTGCCTGCAGGAAAGTTCAGCCTGGAGGGCTGGGAATGGGACAGTTGTTGCTGCGATCTGAGCGACTCAAAGGACATTTAGGGAATCCTCCCTCAGTCTGGGGTTTTCACAGCCACAGCCTTAGTGGTGCTTTTCCACCTCTGACTGATATTTGGGATGGGAATTCTATATCCACACGGAGATGCTGGGAAAGGTTTTTCAGCCCCACTTGCAGCTGTCCCCTCTCTGCCCCCCTCAGTTCCCAGGCTGATCCTCACTTTTCCATCTGAGGTACCTTTTCTCCATATTTAGTCAGCTGAGGCTGAGCTTGGCTTCCAGATACTCTGAAATGTTGTGTCACTCACTGGGAGATTTTCTCCTTTCTCTTCTGCTTGCCTTTGGAGTTGCTTTTCCCCTATAGATTTTCCAAATGGGGCGAAAAAAATCTGACAATTCAGCGGGGAAAGGTCTCGTTTAATAAATCTGAGATTAAATTCTGGGCTTCCAAATCTGCCCCACAGTTTGTGTAATCCTGAACTGTGTCCTGCAGGCTTCTGCCTCTCCTAGAATGGTCACTGCAGGTGAGCAGATGATCAGGATTGATGCCCATCCCCATAAAGGAGGGGAAATTCAGGCAGGAAAACCCACTTGGATCTCTCGGTTGTGGTCAAACAATGCTGGGTTGGAAAAGGTTGGTTCCAGTGGCTGAGGAAAGCTCCCTAAAATAGCCTCAGCTCTATTCTTATATGGGAACCGCAGCAGCAAAGTGTTGCTTCTGGAAACCACATTGTTGGTGTTTTTGTCTTCTGCAGGGGGTGAGGATCTGCAGAGAGCACAGGAGCACGGCAAACCCTTCTGCCCGTCGGGAACTGGTGGAAAATGAGCTTTAATTTGCAGCCCAGGACCTCGAGTGACGAGTGCTCCACACGTGGAGAGCTCTGAGGGACAGCCCAGACCCTGAGGATGGGGAGGGATGGGAATCTCAAACAGAACTGCTGAGCAGGCACAGCAGCAAACCCCACCCAGCCCGATTTCCAAGCTGGTTTTAAGGCAGAATCAGGACTAACATCTGCCAATTAAAAGCATCAGTAATTTCCTCTCAGGAGAAACTTAAATTGGAGCCCCTTTGGAATATTTACATTACTTAAATACTGAATCTTTCCCATAGGACAGAAATGATTTTAACCCGCAGCTCCAATATTTCTCGTCACACAGCCCTGGAAAAGGGAATAAACAGCCTCAGGTTTGTGTAGCCTCACTTGTGCACCCCAAGGAAAATGCAGAAGGAGATAAATTTGACTTGGCACTGGTGGGTATTGACTGTGCTGTGCTGGTGAAAGCTTAGGAGAAAAAGTAGATTTTCTAATATGATTCTGGATCTTTCCCATTGCTGCTGGTGCTGCACTTCTAAGATGTTCTTCAAGACTCTTTTCCCCGGCAAAGCCAGGCAAATGTTGCTTGTAGGATCATCCCAGCACTGATCTGGTCACTGTTCCTGCCTGGAAAGGGGTGAGGCTCATCAGATGGACATTCCCAGCCATGGCTTTCCTCCCTGGAAACTCCTCCGAGTGCTCCAACTGCACGCACCCCGTGGAGCCCGTGAACATTTCCAAAGCCATCCTGCTGGGCGTCATCCTCGGGGGGCTGATCGTTTTTGGGGTTTTGGGCAACATCCTGGTCATCCTGTCCGTAGCCTGCCACAGGCACCTGCAGAGCGTCACCCACTACTACATCATCAACCTGGCCGTGGCTGACCTCCTCCTCACCTCCACCGTCCTGCCCTTCTCGGCCACCATGGAGATCTTGGGCTACTGGGTGTTCGGGAGGATCTTCTGCAACATCTGGGCGGCGGTGGACGTGCTGTGCTGCACGGCGTCCATCATGAGCCTGTGCATCATCTCCATCGACCGCTACATCGGCGTCAGCTACCCGCTGAGGTACCCCAGCATCGTGACGGAGCGCCGAGGCCTCCTGGCCCTGCTGTGCGTCTGGGCTTTGTCCCTGGTCATCTCCATCGGGCCGCTCTTCGGCTGGAAGGAGCCGGCGCCCGAGGACGAGACCATCTGCCAGATCACCGAGGAGCCGGGCTACGTGCTCTTCTCGGCGCTGGGCTCCTTCTACCTGCCGCTGGCCATCATCCTGGTCATGTACTGCCGCGTCTACGTGGTGGCCAAGCGCGAGAGCAAGGGGCTGAGCTCGGGGATGAAGACGGAGCGGTCGCGCTCCGAGGAGGTGACGCTGCGCATCCACCGCAGGAGCGCGGCCGGCGACGGCGGCTCGGCCAACGCCAAGAGCAAGCACCACTTCTCGGTGCGCCTGCTCAAGTTCTCCAGGGAGAAGAAAGCCGCCAAGACCCTGGGGATCGTGGTGGGGTGCTTCGTGCTCTGCTGGCTGCCGTTTTTCGTGGTGATGCCTCTGGGTGAGTAGAGCCAACAGCTGTTTGTCTCTTCCAGGGGATGGGTGTGGTAAGGCTGAGCAGAAAAGCTCGGAGGGAACGATTTCCTCCCGCAAAGCTGTCAAAAAACCGAACGCTCACCATTTGGGAGAGTGGAAAAAATGTGAGGCTCCAATGAGACCTGGTTTGGTTTGGTTTGGTTTGTTTTCTGGGGGGCTTTTTTTGTTTTTTTTTTTGTTTCTGGTGATGAAAAAAATTTTGAAAGCCAGGGGAGTAATCTTGTACTTTTCCCACGTAGAAAATCCTCCTTGTGAGCTAAGACAGAGAGTTCTGAGCATCTCTGCTGCGGGAACAAGATGTTTAGGGGTTTGTGTGTTGATGTTTGCAGCCAGGTGACTCAAAAAACCAAACTCACCACCACAGAGCAAAGAGCATGGAAAAAACGTGAGGCTCAAACAAGACCGAGCATCTCTGGTGATGAAAAACGAAATTTTGAAAGCCAGAGGAGCAATCTTGTACTTTTCCCACATAGAAAATCCTCTTTGTGAGCTAAGACAGAGAGTTCTGAGCATCTCTGCTGCGGGAACAAGATGTTTAGGGGTTTGTGTGTTGATGTTTGAAGCCAGGTGACTCAAAAAACCAAACTCACCACCACAAGGCAGGGAACATGGAAAAAACGTGAGGTTCAAAAAAGANATGGAAAAAACGTGAGGCTCAAACAAGACCGAGCATCTCTGGTGATGAAAAACGAAATTTTGAAAGCCAGAGGAGCAATCTTGTACTTTTCCCACATAGAAAATCCTCTTTGTGAGCTAAGACAGAGAGTTCTGAGCATCTCTGCTGCGGGAACAAGATGTTTAGGGGTTTGTGTGTTGATGTTTGCAGCCAGGTGACTCAAAAAACCAAACTCACCACCACAAGGCAGGGAACATGGAAAAAACGTGAGGTTCAAACAAGACCAAGTGTCTCTGGTGACAAAACAAAATTTTGAAAGCCAGGGAAACAATCTTGTACTATTTCCACATGGAAAATCCTCTTTGTGAGCTGGGACAGAGAGTTCTGATCATCTCTGCTGTAGGAACAAGATGTTTTGGGGTTTGTGTGTTGATGTTTGCATCCAGGTGACTCAAATGTATAAAAGGTCAGGCTATAAAGGAATTCAGGGTGGAAGTAGCTGTTCCCAGATCTCCTGAATCTTCCCACTATAAGGAAAAAACCATCAGCCTCCCATAAGGGAATTCACCATAACTCAGAGCAAAATTAATCTTTTCATCCAATTTTTCATATGACCGGTCAGGAGACAGCAGTGATGATCCTTCCAACTAATTTTATCCTTCTCTGCTTTGCATCTTCTCTGGGAACCCACTGGCCAAACACTGGCTCAGCCACCATGCTGGAGATGAATATTCATTCTCCAGTTGTCATTCCAAAGGGGAGCAAAGCCGGGGATTTGTTCTGCTTTGCTGGAATATAAAGAAGTAATTAGAATTTTAATTAAACCTCGCTCGGTTACCTTTGATGCAGTCGCAGGGTGTAAAAGCAGAATGCTAATTTCGTACCTATAGCTGAGGGTGAGGGACGAGGTTTATCACACCGAGTTGGGCTCTGCCATTAAATATTGGGTTTTTTCAAATATGGGAACTAAAATGTGTGACTTGCTCGATTTCAGGGCTTTTCTTATGGAAAAAAAATAGAAAAAATAGAGTAAGATTCTATGGAAGGTTTCGTTAATAAGACAACAATACGGACAAGCAGGAAAAGGGAAAACAGCCTTACCTAAACATAAAAAGAAAGACTTGGGGATTTTTTTCCTTTTTTTTTTTTTAAAATCTGTTCTTTTTCAACCTTATAACTGTTCTTTCTCACTTAACCACTACCAATCTTACCACAATTTATCCAGACACATAAAAACCGTTAGCGAAAAAGCCAGAAATTCCGGATTTTTTGCCCTTGGCCAACACTGGGAATTGTTGGATTGGAGCTGTTTCCTAAGGAGGAGCTCTGGAGGGCCTGGCTGGTGCTGGCCAGGATGTCAGCACGTTGGAATGCTGCTTGCCAAGATGACTGAAACATACCCAAAAAGGCTTGGGGAGAACACATGAAACTCACTTTTCATCTGCAATCTGTGGTTGCCCACACGGAGCTGTTGTTAATTAATTTGCTTTGGGTTTAGGAAATCTTCTGGGCTCCAGAATGGCTTTGTATCTCCCTTTGATCCCTTGTAAGGAAACTCTGTGAGGAGGTTGGTTTCCCTATTTTTGGGGGGTTAGTGGGTTATTTTTAAAGCATACATAATAGGGCTTTCAAAACCTATTTGCTGCTTTTGTTTAAAGGCACAAAAAAAAAATTATTAGGCAGGCAAGTGGCACTAAAAAAGGTCATCGAAAAGGCCAAGGACACACATTTTGATGCAGAGAATTTCCAAATGACAACAATCACTTCCAGGTCTGTCCTGCAGCCAGTTGGGATGGGGAGGGGAAGTGATCCTGAGAGGATCTGATTTTCCAGATGGATAAAATCCTCCCCGTTGAAACCCTGGTGGAGCTCACGGCGTGCCTAGCTGGGCAGCAACAACTTGGTCCAGCTCTGCAGCTCTGTGGCCGTGGGAGAGACCAAAAAATGGTTCAATCGACCAGTTCAGGAGGGATTTGACAGATGTGGTTTAGTGGTGAACTTGGATGGTTGGACTCAACGATCCAGGAGGTCTTTTCCAACCTCAGTTCCTTTAATTCCATGGTTCCATCACCAATCCCCTCCCAGTGGAGGACAAACACCTCAAACCCACCAGAGATCTTTTCCAACCTCAATTCCTCTAATTCTATGATCCATCACCAATCCACTCCCAGAGCAGGACAAACACCTCAAACCTACCAGAGGTCTTTTCCAACCTCAATTCCTCTAATTCTATGATCCATCACCAATCCACTCCTAGAGAAGGACAAACACCTCAAACCCACCAGACAGACACCTCAAACTGCTCCACAAACATCTCCAGGCAGCTGTGCTCCTCATCCATGCTCAGCACAACTTCCCCAAAGCTGCATTCATTTCTCTGTGCTTTACATCACCTGCAAGATCTCCACATCCATCAACGTCAGCTCTGCCAGCCCAGAAATGCAGCCAAACAGGAAACACAGATTGATGGAAGTGTAAAACCAAGCAGGGTGGAAACCTTGGAGGTGTGGGAAGGGAAAGAGGGATGGAAGGATATCAAGAAAAGCACAATTGGCTGATGCTGCTGAAAATAACTGGGGGAACAACTGGAGTATCTGAATATTTAGAAATTATCTGAATTGAAATCGGTGTGTGTTTCAGAAATTATCTAAACTGAAATTGGTGTGTGTTTCAGAAATTAGCTGAATTGAAATCGGTGAGTTTTCAGTTTCGACTGAATTGAAACTCGGGAGGAAGGTGTTGCTTTCAGAAGCAGGAAGAAATAAAAATGGGAAGTCTGAGCTAGGAGGTCAGAGAGGGAAAAAAATCCTGATCAGGGAAAGGGAGAGGAAAGGTTTTAGCATTTGTCAATCATCCTCATGGCGAAGGGAGAAAAAGAGGAGCTGCTGGAGGGTGTTTGTGTTTGTAGCAGAGGAGGAAATTAGCCTTGTGGACTGACAAAAACACTGTCCAGGGAATCCTCTAATCCTGGCTGCAGCTGCTTTCTAATCACTATTTATTTTGTGGTCTTTTTTTTTTTTTTTGACTGGAGTCGAAGAGAATCACTCTGCTTTCATTAGACTCAAACCAGAAAAATAAAGTGCATTTTTCCATCTCTGCCGTTGACCTCTCAGAGGTCACAAGGCTCAGAGCAGCAACACTCCCAGACTCCCCACGTTGGCATTTCAGTGAGAAAGAGGAAAAAAAGAAATAAAAGTGGAGGGAAAAAACAGAATAAAGCCCCAACTCCTTCTCTGGAGCACAACTGGGGATGTTTACACTCCTTGAGCAACAGAGCACAAGTGAGTGAAGCACTGAATGGGAGAATTTCAGCCATGAGGATAAACAGCCAAGAGATTTCCATGGCAAGGAGTTTTTTTTTAGTTTTTTTGCTGATCACAAATGGGCATTTTTCATTTTTTCAAAATCACAGGCTGGAAAGGCGTGGTTGGTTTGGGCTGATAGCTCATGGCAAAGATCCCGCGGACAACATTTCTGCACCATTCCCGAATCCTGAAACGTGTCCCAATGACTCAGAACACGGCAAATATTATTGTTAAAATAAAAATATTTTAGTATTTTATTAAAAGATATTAAAAACATTTACACTGAGAACCAGAGAGGGAAGGCTCCCCTGTGAGTGTCACCTGTCACAGGAACCTCATCCTTGTCTCAAAATATCCCAATTTTAGCACCTACCACTTTCAAAGCCCCATTGGTTTGGTTTTTATGGGGTTTTTTTGGGTTTTTTTTTGTTTTTTTGTTTTTTTGTTTTTTTGTTTTGTTTGTTTTGTTTGTTTGGTTTGG
>VZRM01005889.1:368175-379944 GCA_013397955.1 Grantiella picta | reverse complement strand
AACAATGATTTTATTACAAGTGAATGACTCCAAGAGCGAGGGCTCCGGGGCAAATATCAAACATCTCAAAAATGTCAGCAGCCAGATCCAAACCCACCCCACTGCAGCAACAGCTTGGGAAGCTGGGATTGGAATAAAAATCCCATCGATTTGTAAAACAATGTGATTATTTGGGTTCACACGGGCAACAAAACCTCCGCTTACCTTCCCATGGTTTTTTATCGGCTTTCTAAATCTGCAGCTGCCCGCAGTGAATCTGGAAATAGTTGCTCGCTGAGCCGTTTGCCAGAAATATCATCCATCCTGAGCGGGTACAATATGAAACAGAGCATAAATTAGGTCCTGAAAAAACCCAAATGATCAGAGCAGTGTTCCCAGACTGAGCCATTCCGGCTGCCCGACCTTTCCACCTCTCACCTGTGCCCAAACCCCTCCTGAATCTGAATTATGGGGGTTTTTTTGAGGGGAAAACAAACTCTCTCCTCCTTCTGTGTCTGTTTATTACAAATCAGGGACAGCCAAAAAAAAGTCTCTTTAATTTTCCTCCTGAATCTGAATTATGGGGGTTTTTTTGAGGGGAAAACAAACTCTCTCCTCCTTCTGTGTCTGTTTATTACAAATCAGGGACAGCCAAAAAAAAGTCTCTTTAATTTTCCTCCTGAATCTGAATTATGGGGGTTTTTTTGAGGGGAAAACAAACTCTCTCCTCCTTCTGTGTCTGTTTATTATGGATCAGGGATAGCCAAGCACAAATTCTCTTTAATTTCCCTCCTGGAACAGCAATAATATTCCAGACTCTGGGCAGGAACAGCTGGGAAGCGCAGGAATTCCTCATTTCACTGCTGTTTTCTGGTGGTTTTAATTGGGTTGTGCCAAAGCCAGGATCATTTCCTGCTGCCCAAGGGTTCCTTGATCCCATTTCTTGTCCCATCAGGAATTCCTGCCCCTGAGGGAGCAGTGGGAGCACATGGGACGTGCTGGGAGAGCTGCTGGATGTCTCAGACCTATAGATATAAATATATAGATTTATAAATACTTATCTTTATAAATACACTTGCCGGAGGGTGACCTGGGATCTGTACAGAGCACTTGTCTTAGGGAATAAAATCCAGAGTTAACGCTGGGCTTGGGAACACAAAATTCAGCTCATTTATCAAAGTTTGTGGAGCCATGAGAGATGCAGGGAGGCCCTGGTGAGGAGTGAATTCCCTCTGGGATATCAGAGCTTCATCCTCTGGGTTTTTAGGGCCTGGAAGAGCTGCTGCCCTCGGGTTTGACCCCTTCAGGGCAGATCCCAGGAGCTGGGCTTGGAGCTTTGCTGCCCTGAAACCACAGCGCTCCTCCTGTTCCCAGCCTGGAGAGGGACAAGGGATGGAGGGACAGGACAGGGAATGGCTTCAGAGGGATAGAGAGTGGGAACAGGGAGGATTTTGGGAAGGAATGAGGGTGGGGAGGGGCTGGGATGGAATTCCCAGAGGAGCTGTGGCTGCCCCTGGATCCCTGGAGTGTCCAAGGCCAGGCTGGAGCACCCTGGGATGGTTCAGATGTCCCTGGAGTGGCACTGGATGGGATTTAAGGTCCTTCCACCCCAAACCATCCCAGGATTCTCCATGGACACAGCCCTGATCTCCCCAAACTCTGAACAGCATCACCTCCACCTGCCTCAGGCTCCAGTTTGAGCCACACAGCACAAAAAAAAAAAGAGGGGGAAAAAGCAGTAAACCCAAACAGAGCTGCAAGGTTCAGCAACAGAGATGGAATTGCAGCAGAGATGGAATTGCAGCAGAGATGGATTTTAACACCACCGAGGGTTCAGGGGTCACACAGCTCCCCAGGATGTGATTCCCATGGTTCTGGCAGTGACAATGCAGAGTAGACAACTCAAGTTTTTCGAGTCTGGCGGGTTCCAAAGCCCTCTCTGCTGTCCATCAGGGAAACCACGCACGACAGCAGGGCTGCTTTTCACACAACCCATAATCAGGCAGCTCTTGCGACAAATGACAAAGTCAAATTACATCTTTGGGAGTGAATTGGCACTTACTCACCAGGAGGGACGTGGCAAACTTATCCCTCAGAGCTGGAGAAACTTCCAGCTGACAAACAGGAAAACAAACGTTGGGGGAAGAAAATTCAGTGCTGACATTTCCAGGGGCGAGTGATGAAATACTTCATGGCAAAAGATCTCGGATGGCTCACGGTACATTTTATTTTATTGAATTTTACAAGAAGCAATCGAATTGTGCCACTAACACTCGAGTGTCCTCAACCTTTTGAAAACAAAGCAGGAATTCCAGCATCATTTACCCAATCCACGGTTCAAAAATGCATTAAAAGAGCTCTTGGAGCTTTCTTTCCTCTTCCTCCAGCCCAGACTGCAGGCAGACAAGGCAAGGTGAAGCTTTTAAACTTTAATCAGGTTTGCCACTATTTATTTTACTACTTAATTCCTGGCAGTGTGCAAAGGAAAGACTTTCAGGCCTGTGAATAGCACAGAGGATGAAAATAGCACATTTCAAGGATGAAAACTGAATTTCTCAGCTGCTGCTCCCTCTCCAGCTCTGTTGGAGGACACCTGGATGGCACCTGCGAGTCCACCTGGCCTGGAGGGAGAGGATCGGAAATTGGAATCCCTGATATTGGAATTCAGTGCAATAATGTTGTTTTTCAGCCCTGGCTGCTGCTGTCCAAGTGTCCAAACTCGAGCTGGCATGAGCTGGTCAAGGACTGGGTGGGAATGCTCATCCCAGCTCCATGAGAAACTTGCACCCCACACCCTAAAAAGGAGAAAATTCACCACTCTTGTTTAAATCTCGTGGTTAATTACGGTCATTGTTTAAAAAAAAACAAAACAGAAAATCTTTGTTTTATTTCTCCTTGGAGCTTGAATGAGCTGAGCTGTCCCTTCTGAGGTTTGGAAATTCCTCCTGCTCATGGCCAGGCCCAGCAGCCACTGAGACTGAAAATACAACATGAATTCATATTTAAAGTTTGGAAGAAAGGGACTCATTCTTAGTATTCTGTGGGGAGGAACACCATTCCTAAGGACTGGGAAAATCTTATATTTTTCCCCATTTCCTAGACACTCAGGTAGCCAACAGGAAAGATTAGGGAATTCTGAGCTCCAGAGGGGACTGAGTGTCTGCAAGAGGAGGACAGAGCTTTCTGCGGCCTCTGAGTGTCAAACAAACCCCGCAGGGAGGGTGGAGCGGGATTTTTTACCACTGATAACACAGGGGGAATGGCTTTGAGGTGAAGGAGGGCAGATTTTAATTAGATTTTTGGGGAGGAATTGCTCCCTGTGAGGGCAGTGAGGGGCTGGGATGGAATTCCCAGAGAAGCTGCACCATCCCTGGGAATACCCAAGGCCAGGTTGGAGCACCCTGGGATGGTGGAAGGTGTTGGGGTTGGAAATGGATTGGTTCAATTCCTTCCAACCCAAACCATTCCAGGATTCTCCAAAAGCCAGAGCGTGGTGAGCTCTGAAGACAGCAAAATCTCTGTGCTGAGAAATCTCCGTGCTGTGAAATCTCCTTCATTTCCTTTCCCCGAGTGTTATTCCGAGGCAACGACGACTCTCTCCCCTGATGAACCAAAAAAGGCTGCATTAATAAATTAACATGCAGATCCCACCCCAAAAAAAGAGCAAGGGACAGACTCTGACACTGGCTCTCTTCTATTTTTATCAGGCTCTGGCACAGCCCTCGCATTCCATTAGGAGAGAGGCAGGAGTTGCAGCAAACAGCAATTGTTATTGTTTACCCATTTTTACACTCAGCTGGTTCCCCAAGCTGGGATTTGCTTCACCTTTTTGTCTCTCCACAAAACAGGGAAAGCGGCAGCAAATGAGGAAACGAACCAAAAAATGGAGCTCGATTTGAAGCCTTTCGTTATTTTTCTTCTGCCAATGACTTCAGCCAGAAAGTTCTTTGAGAATGTTATTTCGTTGTTTTTCACTAAAGGAGAGAAGCATTAATTTGCTGGGGAAAAATTCTAGGTCGTGGATCTGCCTGCTCGCTCGTGCCTGACTGAAAAACAGGGTTTGCTTTCTTTAGTAAAACCTTTTTGGTCTTAAAATTTGGTTGGAATTGCCCTGAAGGAGCTGCAGGAGAGCTGGAGAGGGACTGGGGACAAGGGCTGGAGGGACAGGACACAGGGAATGGGGACACCCTGGGAAAGAGGAGATTGAAATGGGATTTTGGGCAGGAATGAGGGTGGGGAGGGATGGGATGGAATTCCCAGAGGAGCTGTCACTGCCCCGAGATTTTTGATCAGCAGATAACTCATAATTCTCTAGACAAAGCAGTGCCAAAGTACTTTCCCTACTGAGAAGGCATTGAAGTTCTTTCTCTTTGACTCATCTTCGGGAGGTAACATTGCGAGTAAATATCAGAATATGTGTGGATATAAATATATCTTTTTAGACACAGATCTCGTATTTTACATATATTTTTATATCTCGTGGCTGCCTCTGAGACCCTCCCCGTAGACCATTGGTAAAAGGAGGAACATTTCCTATAATTTCCCTCAATTTTAGCTGCATTCCCTGACACAGAATGTGGATAGTTACATTTTCTGAAGGTTTCAGGGAATATCAGTAGCCAATACTCCATAATTTTGAAGATTTTAGCTGTAACAGAGCCAGCTCAGCAATCCCTCTTTCCTCCAACTCCTCGGAAATTGTGTGATTTTCCTTCCATCTGAAGCCCTTTGTGATGACCTCCCAGATATTGCTGTCATTCGGGTCATTAATCTCAAATTATAAATCCCTGAGGAAGGAATTTTTCCTTTATCCCTGGAATCAGCTTCTCTGGCTGTAAATAGGAATATAACACTCAAAATTAGAAAATATCCACCCTGAATTCATTTCTGATGGATTTTCATTCAATTGCATCAAACCATAGATCCCGAAACACTTGTTCCCGCAGGAATCGCTCTTTGAGTCATCATTTTTCCAAGACAGAGCAGAATCTTATTTATTTTTTCCCAGTGTTTTAGTTTCTTTGGTTACCTGCAATTCCTCACCGCCTCTGCCCTTAACGCTTGCGCGTATTTTCCATTTTAGGCTCTTTCTTTCCTGCAATCAAACCCCCGGACACACTTTTTAAAATAACATTTTGGCTGGGATATTTAAACAGCTGCATCAACCCCATCATCTATCCCTGCTCCAGTCAAGAGTTCAAGAGAGCTTTCCAGAACGTCCTGAAAGCTCAGTGCCTCGCGCGGAAACAACCGGCGAAGAAACAAACGCCGAGCTTCAACCTCAACCATCCCGCCAGCCAGGGCGTTGCGGGTTCCAAACGGGTGGTGAGGATCCCGGTGGGGTCTGGAGAAACCTTCTACAAGATCTCCAAGTCGGATGGGGTGTGCGAGTGGAAGATCTTCTCCGCCGCGTCCTCCAAAACCGCCGCGTCCTCCAAACCCGCCGCGTCCTCCAAACCCGCCGCGTCCAAAGACTGCACGGCGGCCAAAGCCAAGAGCAAAGGGTTCCTGCAGGAATGCTGCTGTGCAGGAGCCTCGGGGAGCCTGAGCCACGAGAGCTGCAAAGTCCCCACCATCAAAATCCACTCCATCTCCCTGAGCGACGGCGGGGAGGACGTGTGACGGGATGGGTGGCGCGGGGTGTCGCGGATTTTAGGGGTTTTGTGGGGGAGTTGGAAGGATCTGGGTGTGAACGGGTTAAACGGGGACAGATCTTTCCAGGAGGGATGTTTGGGAGTGCTGGGAGCGGGAATGGAGCCTCTCGAGGGCATGGCATGGCCTCAGTGGATGGGATTTTGAGGGTCCAGCATCTGCCGGGCATTTCCTTGGCTTTTAAAGGCTTTATCCCCGAATTCTCCTCTCTCACAGCTCCAACTGCTCTGGTTTAGGGGTGGTGGAGGACAAAGAAAGCATCCTGAATTCTCTTCTTGCAGCCCCCCAAGGCTCTGGTTTAGGGGCAGTAGAGGAGAGAGAGAGAACATCCTGAATTCTCCTCTCTCACAACTCCAACTGCTCTGGTTTAGGCGCAGTGGAGGGGAGAGAACATCCTGAATTCTCTCTCACAGTCCCCACTGCTCTGGTTTAGGGGTGGTGGAGGAGAAGGAAAACATCCTGAATTCTCTTTCACAGCTCCAACTGCTCTGGTTTAGGGGTGGTGGAGAAGAAAGAGAAAACATCCTGAATTCTCTCTCACAGTCCCCACTGCTCTGGTTTAGGGGTGGTGGAGGAGAAGGAAAACATCCTGAATTCTCTTTCACAGCTCCAACTGCTCTGGTTTAGGGGTGGTGGAGAAGAAAGGGAGAACATCCTGAATTCTCTTTTACAGCTCCAATTGCTCTGGTTTAGGGGTGATGGAGGAGAGAGAAAATCCTGATTTCTCCTCTCTCACAGTCCACTCTGCTCTGGTTTAGGGGTGATGGAGGAGAAAGAAAACATCCTGAATTCTCTCTCACAGCTCCCACTGCTCTGGTTTAGGGGTGATGGAGGAGAGAGAAAATCCTGAATTCTCCTCTCTCACAGTCCCCCCTGCTCTGGTTTGGGGGTGGTGGAGGGGAAAGAGAGAACCACAAAGACCCCGTGCTGATCCCAGCATCCCTCTGACAGCTCCACCTCCAGAGCCATGCGGTTATTCCTTCCCAAAACCCAAACCTCAGCTGTGGATTTCAGTCAGCTCCATTGCCAAGGGAAACTTGATCCACGTGACTGCACTCCAGAGCTTCAGAGGCCGAGGAGAACTTTCCCTTTTTGTACAACCAGCCTCCCCAGCCTCACCCCAAACCAAATGGAAATTTGCATGTGCTCTCGGTTTGTTGGTCTCTGCCTCAACGCGGGTCTAATAAAACTCAAAACTAGGTAATTCCTCGTCCAAACAAGGCTCCAAGAGCTCACTTGCGCTCATCCTTTCGTTTTCCTCCCTCTGAGTCCAGCAGGAAGCTGCTGAAAGGCTCAGGAATTCCTTGCTCAGGTGCTCGATAGCCAAATCAGTGCCACAGTCACTGGAAAAGCTGCAGATTTTTTCCCCTGTCTCCCCGCCCAGTGTTTTGCTCCATTCCTCTTTTCCATCTCCCTCAATCCCAAGTGCTCTGAGCTTTCTGTGAGATCCTGGGTACCCTGGAGTCAGGAACTTTCCCCTCATTCTGAGCAGGGGGAGTTAAGCACGTTAAAAGGCTTAAGGACATCCATCCCCACGAGAAAGGGCTGCCCCTGGGGAATTGGGGAGCCAGGCATGTTATATTTTAATACAGCTAATCCAAATAAATAAATAAATGAGACGGCCAGCAGCTGGAAGGAATAGTGGGAGGAATTCTCTGTACAATATTAGAAATAAGCAGCTCTTGACAGAAGTCCTCCTGAGCCTGCCAAGGAGGAATTCAGCTCCTTGCAACAACACACGAGACAAGAGCTTCTGCTCTTGTCTCTGTCAGCTCCTGAAGATCCACGGGCTGGAAGAGGGAAAGGGCTTGAGTTGAAGTTCATTTTCACAGCAGAGGGCCTTGAAACAACACCCTGGAAGTATGGATGAGATATCATTGCTTATTCATCTCTCACTCAGTGCTATGTCCCCAATTTTGGGAGGATTTCTGTCTCCTGTCTTTGATTTACAAACTCCCAGAACACAAATCTGCGGCGTGATCCCATTTTTAGCTGGAGTAGGAAACCCACCTCGCTCTTAAGGTTCTTCAGGCCGAGAATTTGGAGCTAAAAGTGTGGAAATACCACGGAGGAAAACATTCTCATGGTGCTTCAAGCCAAGAGCAGAAGGAGAGAAGCTGGAAATCTCATAAGAAAGTCACGTGGGGCTCGTGGCTGAGGTTTCCAGTCTCACGGGGTTCAGATACGTGGGACGTTTTTTTGGACAAAACCTGAACTTTGAGACATTTGGAAAAAACACCTCTTGAATTGAGAAGATTTAAAGTTCTCACCGCACACCCTCGGTGCCCAGCCCTGTCTCATCCTACAACCAAAACCTGATTTATAACCAACAAGGTCCTTTTCTGCCATCTCTCCCTTGGAGATTCACACAGAGCTGCTGCAGTTATTTCAGATTTATCGAGGTTTCCTGGTGTCAGGCAAGGGGTTTTTGTGGAGCTGCCACATCTGGATGGATTTCACTCCAGAGCAATCCTGACGCTGGAAAATGAAGATAAATAAGTCAGCCTGCTGCTGGTAATACCAAGATGGACATGCAGCACAGCTCTCCAGCCTGGCACAGACAGAGAATAACAAAGCCTCTGCCTCACCTCCATCCTTTTTTTTTCTGTCACCAAACAGATGCTGAGGGACCTCTGTGTGTCCAGCGAGTCTGAAAAGCTCCCAGCCCTCAGCATCAGGCCAGCCCGGTCCCAACCACACCTCTGCTGCTGCCACGTTTGCCAGCAAAAACAAACACGTCGTTCGTTTGGCTCCCTTGGAGAATTTCTGCAGGAAAACTGCCCTGTTCCCTCGCTGCAGGCAGGGTCATTGGCACTTGTCATCTCATGGATAATTTGGACTGAAAAGTCTCAAAAACCATAGAAGGAGCTCTAGGAAGCAGGAAAAAAAAAATGAGGGCAGATGTAAGCAGCTCATATTTTTCTGTTATTTAAAGTGAGCTTGGCAGTGGTGAAAGAGCTGCAGCCGCAGAGGGTGGATGGATCTGTCTGATCTGAAAGGACAAACAGGACAAGAGGTTTTCCCAGCAGCTGGACATCCATCAATCCTCGTAAAACCTTCCCAGAGTCAGGATTGGCGTGGAACACAGCAGGAGCAGAGTGGCTGGATGGGAAGGGAGGGCAGCAGAGTGGCAGGAGGAGCCCAAAAAGCCACATCCAGTGACCCACAGGGGGATGTGTCCTGCCTGGAACCACCCAGGGATGGCTCTGACCGCTCTGGACAGGGTTTTTGGTGGGATTGACAGCCCAAATTCCCACGTGGAGCAGAGCACAGCCCTGGTTTGAGAGCTGGAGCATCGCTGGGATAACTCCGGATTCGCACAGCCTGAGGCGAAGCACCAACCTCGCTTCCTCCCAGGGCAGGGAAAGTTCAGTAGCTCAGATTCCACAGTCAATTCAGATTTACTGTCTGATGCTTTTTGAGGCTTCGTGTACTCGGCGAGATTATTCAAATCCCAAACACTTCAGTTCTGCCCACTGTCCAAATAAACGTCTTCTCGTTTTTATGTTCTCTATTTCGCTCTGCCAGCTCCAAGGATAAATTGAGTAAAAGAGTATTCTCCTTTGCCAGGCCTTGATGTCCTGAAAATCCATAGCACTGAAAAGAAGAAAGATTAAACCAGGAATACTTCTTGCTTTTCTCCTCGGAGCAAGCGAATGGATTTCCCAAAGCTTCTTTACAGAATTTCCCAGCCTGGCTTTTCCAGTTTTCCGAAAGGCAGCACTGGCAGGCTGCAGCTCCTTGTGCTGATTGAAGTCAGTTAAAAAATGGATCTCATTGCTTTGCTGAAGTGGAAATTCTCAGTTCTAGGCCTGCCTGTTGGCCTTGAGCTACTGCTGCTCGTGCCTGAGTGGGATTTATTGGGAATTTCATTGGAAAATAGAGCTGCTGAGGCTCAGAGCAGCTCAGTGATTCGTTCAGCCTGGATAATTAACTCCACATCCTACCCAGAGAAACCCTGATCCTTTTTTCTGTCTTAACACAGTTTGGGTAAGCCAGACAATGTCGAAAACTAACTTGAGGGGACAAGCTGTTGACACCAATTACTCCTGGACGATCTTTTCCACAGCGAGGAGAAAAGCCAGTTGGGTTTCAAAGCATCACACTTAGCCCCAGGCAAATTCAGGATCTGTGCAGCATCCTTTGCCAGGAGGAGAAAAAAATATCCAACAGGTCATGAGAGAGCTGCTCTCACAGCAGCCTCTGCTTTCACACAGAGAGAGCAATATCTCAAATATTTGTGAAGATATTTCGTGTGTGACAGCGTTGTGAAAAAACCACGAGGCACTACAAAATGCTGGTGGTGCATTAAAATCCAGATTTTTCCCCCCCCAGCCTGATGGAGGTAATTGAATGTCTGATTTCCCAGGAGGATTCAGAGCATTTGTCTCATGAGTGAAATGTCATCTCCTCTCGGCAGATCAAGCTGAATTTTTCTCATGCTGCCAGAGAGGGAGGAAATAGTGGATGTGAGCTGAGGGGAAATGAGTTGCTGGGGAGGAGAGCTGGGGATGGAATATCACCTGAGAAATGACACATCTGGCAGCTCCACAACGAGCCCAAAGCCCTGATAAAGCTCATTTCTGTCCCAACAAAACCCCAAATTCAAGCCCAGGCTGGGGAATGAGCTCTCCTTTATCATCCCAGCACCATCAGGATCGTTCTCAGAGTCAGAAACCTCCGAGTGTTCACAGAGAAAATAAACATCGTTCTCCAGCGCTCAACCTCTCACCCAAAAACGAGGCTTTGTCTCACAAATCCCGATTTCTTCCATCCGCTGCCAAACCTCAGCCCTTGCAAACCGTTTTCTGAGGCAGGAAAACACAAACCTGCCCAGCATTTCAGCAGATTTCCACTTCCAGAGCAATTCCATCCAGCCAGTGACATCAAACCACCCCGAATATCGCTGCAAACTCAATTCCTCCTGACCTTACAGCTGTGGGAATTGTACACGAACTGGTTTGGAATTTTTTCTTTGCTTTGCCAGTCTTTGGTTGCAAAAAAAAAAAAAAGATGTTTATTTGGGTTTGGGTTTTTTTTTCCTTCCGCCTGCAGCAGCATTTTGCCTGCATGTTGTATGAATTTGGCTGCGCAAGTGGATTTTAAAGATTTCTCCTGGAACGTTTTTCTGGTGTTTTGGATTTTCTCTGTGCTGTTCTCCAGGTTTATCATGTTTTTGACAGTTCATGCTGGTCATTTCCTTGAACAAAACACTGAATGTATCGGAAATCTCGCTAAGGTGAAAAAATAAATTATTGGGGGGAATTGTGCACTTCGGGATGTGTGAGCTGCAAGTCTCTTTGGGTGTTTTGGTTTGCTTGGTTGGGGTTTTTTCCTCCCTAAAAAATTATTTCTGCATAAAAAATTATTTCTAAAAAATTAAATTCTAAAAAATTATTTCTCCCTTCCAACAAAGATGTCGGGCAGAGGATCAGGGAGAGATTCCTCCCAAAACTTCTGGGCTCAGTGGGGTTTGGCAAAGGCAAGGTAGAGAACGAATAAAAGAACAAAATTTAAATTTCTACTGTAAAAAAGTTGACGTTCTTAAAAAAAAAAAAAGAAAGAAAACTTTGAAAAAGTTTCACTCAGGCTCCTCACTCTGCTCCTCCACTTTGCTTACAGTAACCCATCAGCCCCAGACGAAATCCAGCCCATTCCTGCTGAATTCCTTATACACAAACACCAGGAGAACAATGGAATGTAAATGGGAAAGACAAGTGCTGAGTTATTATTTCCTGATTTACGAGGGGAGAACTGGGACACGGGGAAGGAAAAGACAGATTTCCAACACAGCTGATGCACCAGGAGCCTGGAAAGCCCTGGCTGCCTGCTGTGAAACCCTGGGAATTGCATCTCAGGGCAGCTCTGGGGAAAAACTGTAAATTAAAAAAAAAAAACAAAATCAAAGCCCAGTTGTCCTCCTGCTTCTTCCACAGGCCTGTTCTCCCTCTGGATTACAATGTGCATTTATCCAGAATAATTTTGTGTTGCAGCTTTTATTACAGAATGTGTGGAGATAAAGATCTCTGTCACATCTTTCCTTTCCTTTCCTTTCCTTTCCTTTCCTTTCCTTTCCTTTCCTTTCCTTTCCTTTCCTTTCCTTTCCTTCCCTTCCCTTCCCTTCCCTTCCCTTCCCTT
>VZRM01005889.1:340107-355145 GCA_013397955.1 Grantiella picta | reverse complement strand
AACACAGCCCAACACAGGCAGAACACAGCCCAACACAGCCAGAACACAGCCCAACACAGGCAGAACACAGCCCAACACAGGCAGAACACAGCCCAACACAGGCAGAACACAGCCCAACACAGCCCAACAGCTGCCCAGATGTGGCTCAGCCAGTGACACACAGCTTGGGATTGGTTCTCGGGAAGAGGATTTGAGAGTGGGCAGCAACTCCTCTGTGCAAATCCCTGGGGAGCTGCTCTTTATCTGTATTTATTTTATATCTATACCTATATCTATTTTATGTCTGTATTATATCCATATATCTATATCTTGATATCTATACCTGTAATATATCTATACCTGTACTATACCTATATCATGTCTGTATCTATTTCTATTTTGTATCTAGTTCTGTATATCTGTATCTGTATTGTATCTTTTTATATCTATTTTATATCCATATCTACATTATATCCATATTGATATGTATCTTTATATCTGTATAGTACCTATATCTGTATCTAAGTCTATATCTATTTCTGTTCAATATCTAGTTCTACATCTACATCTGTATTATATCTATCTATATCTATATCTATATCTATCATCTATATCTATATCTATTTGTATTTTATACCCATATTATATCCATATCTATATATCTATATCTCTATTATATCTATCTGTATCTATCTATATCTATTTTATATCTATATTTATCTACATCTTTATATCTATGCCTGTATTATATCTGTATCTATTTCTATTTTATATATAATTCTGTATCTGTATAATGTCTATTTCTATTTCATATCTATATCTATATCTATATATATCTATATCTATATCTATCTCTCCATATCTTCCCTAAATCCATACCTATTTCTATTTTATATCCATACCCATATAAAACACATCTGTGTCTCTGCCCAACCCAACCATTTTTGCAGCAAACAAGGTAGATTTGCTCTATTTTCCTACAACCTAAACCAGTGTTTGTGCAGCTCAACTCCTTCCACCACGGAGAGCTGAGGGGCTCTGAGTCCCTGAGCCCCCCAAGGCTCCCTGGCACCCCAAAAACCCTTGGAATCTTTTCCCTCAACCTCTTGATGTGGGGCACAGGGGGTTGGGAATGGGGTTAGGTTTTGCACACAGCTCCAGATTTTTGTGCAGCACAGAACTCCTGCTAATTAACAAGTGCCACGGAATGTGCTGTGGCTCCAGCCAGTCTGTCCCCTGCCCTGCAGGTGCTGTCCTTTCATGATCCCAACCTACCTGTGGGATTAAAGGCTCCTGACAGCCCTAAAATGCACTTTATTACTCATCCCCCAAATGCTGAGCCAGGCAGAGGAGCCAGGCTGGCTTCCATCAGCCCTGGAGCTGCAGATTGGGATAAACGCAATTATTCCAGTCGAGCTGCTGCCCAATTGGATTTCTAGGTCAGCCATGTGCTGCTGTGGGGGAGCAGGACGCAGCAGAAATCAGGGATCTGTGCTCCACGGGGCTCCATTAGGCCAGGTTGTAATTTGGATAGTTTGCAATTTCTTCAAGAAGAACAATTAAGGGGAGATGGTTTGCAAGGAGTGGGAGGATCCCTCGTGGCCAGCAGAACCAACCCAGCTCGGGAGCTGTCCAGGAGAGGACAACACTTCAAACTGCAAAATCATTTCTCCTCAGAGATTATTTCATCTAGAAATAAAACTCCTTAAATTCTCAGCAACTCAGCTCAGTGTCATCTGCCCTGTCAGGCAAATTCAGGCATTATCAAAAGACAGGTTTGGTTCTGAATGGCTGTGTTTTACAGAATCACTTTCCAACTATTCTGGCCTCTCAAAAATAGAATATTCTCCCTTTTAAGCAGTCTGTAGGCTGTGCCTGTGACTCACCAGTCACCAGACAAGAGCATCTGATCGTATCTGGCAGGAGGGAAAGGAGCATAACTTATCTGTAACAATAAACTCCAACTCCCAATTGCTGCTGTGAGGTTTGATGTACAAATGCCATTGGAAATTTCTCCTGGGACCTCTGTGACAGGAGAAACCTGCTGGGTTCTGTGCGGTTTGACTCCTGGACAGACTGGACACATTTTCTGCTTGGGTGTCCCCACGATGCCTCGAGGATTTTTAGCTTCTGTTTTTTATGTTTCTGTAACTTTGATGTGCAGCTTTAGGCTCCATGTAAAGTGCTAAAAACCTCTGTTCCCAGCATTTTAGACAAAACAATTCCTCTCAGCTGGAAAATCCAAGGACACTTTGCTGCCTCAGAGCCCCAAAATATGGAAACAGCAGTGAATTGGGGGAGCAAACTTGGGGTGATTGACATCATCAGCTGAATGTGTAATTGGAGGGTTGAGGCTCAATTTGTTAATTACAGAACTTATAAAATGTGAAGAACTCGTGACTCGCTGTCCATTTTGGGTGTAACCTCTGGAGTGAGCTCTGTCTGCCCTGAATGAACCTAAAGGCCTTCAATAAATTAATCTGATTTTATTCTCCTAAGTTATTCTGCTTTTTTATTCTCCTAACTTTGCCTATCCTCTGTTTCAGGTAATCCCCTGGTTTAGGCATCACCCAGAGAATTAAAGACCCGAAAAGCAAAACCTGCACAAAACCCAAAGCACATCCCTGTAACCACTCGAGCGAACAGCAAAACCAGCAGAGGAATGAGCCAAACGTGGTTTCCATTCAGGCACAGCAGCACGGCCAGAGCCAGCGGACAGCAAAATCTGGTTTTTAGCCTCTTTCTCTCAGAGGGAGAGGACAAAGTTGCAGTGACCACCCCACTCACCCTGCTCCTGGCTTTGATGCGCTTGTAGACGAAGTCAGGGAAGGGTTTTCGGGGGATGTACCTCCCCGAGCCCTCGGTGACATGCAGGTTGCCATCCTCCAGCACGATCTTGCCCTGGCTGATCACCACCAGGGGAGAACCACGGCACTCCATGCCCTCGAAGATGTTGTACTCCAGAGACTGCAAAGGAAGAGGAGGGAAGATGATTTGCAAGGAATGGGATTTGCAATGTCCAGCAGAACCAACCCAGCTCGGGAGCTGTCCAGGAGAGGACAACACTTCAAACTGCAAAATCATTTCTCCTCAGAGATTATTTCATCTAGAAATAAAACTCCTTAAATTCTCAGCAACTCAGCTCAGTGTCATCTGCCCTGTCAGGCAAATTCAGGCATTATCAAAAGACAGGTTTGGTTTTGAATGGCTGGTTTTGAATGGCTGTACGTGAGGCAAACATATTCCCCCAGCAGGCCTGCTGGGCTTTAATTAGTAATCACCAGCCATGCTAATTGATAAAATTTTAAGGACAGGTGGAAGCAAACTCGGCAGTGTTTACCTGAGCTGTGTTTGCTGTGATTTAAGAACGGCTGCTCGTAATTGTCAGGCTAAGTTTGGGGGTTTATTAATGCAAGATTTCTAGTGAGATGAGATTTGGAAAGAATCCCAGAATGGTTTGGCATTCCCAAACCTCAGTGAGGGACTTTAGAGCTCATCCCATCCCATTCCTGCCCTGGCTGGGACATCTTCCACTGTCCCAGGTTGTTTCCAGCCCTGTCCAGCCTGGCTTTGGACACTGCCAGGGATCCAGGGACAGCCACAGCTTCTCTGGGCAAAGGCAAAAACAGCTTCCAATGAGAACATCTCAGAACCTCCCTGTTTAAATGCACTTAGGCTCCTATCCCTGCTGAGCTGGGAGGGACTTAGGAGCTAAATAAAGCTTTGAGTTTCCTCCTAGAAATAATAACTGTGAAAAATCTGGATTCCAAACCAGTGTTTTGGTCGATGGGTCAGGGAGCTGGACAATCTCGTTTCACTCTAATGGGATTGCTCATCCTCAATTAACAGGATTGGAAACATCACACCGTGGAAAAAAAAGGCAACTTTGAAAGGAATCACTGCAAATGCAAACAGCCTGGAGTGAGCTGCTCTGCAGCCATGGCATTTGGGGACTGTCACTCCAGTGAGCATCCCAGAGTCAAATGCAGGTCTGTTTTACCCACTTAATGATGGAGTTTGCCCTTGAAGCGTGTTATAAGCATGGGCAGCCTGAGAGCAGCTCTGCAATCAGCCAGGCCAGCGGTCAAACCCAGCCTGAACCCAGTCCAGCCTGGAAAAAAACTCTGGTGGCAAAGGAGGAGGCTGGGACAGAGCTTATGGATGATGGTGCTTCCAAGAACAACACCACCTCCCTCTCCAGCTCCTGGTTTTCCTTGCCAGAGAGTGGCAAGAGCAGTGTGAATTCTTGGAAAACACCCGTAAGTCGCTGGAACATTTCAGAAAAGTAACAATCATGCAAGGCCACATAATCAGAGGGTGTCCCTGAGCCTGACTGTCAAAGGGCCTTTTGTTGCCTGCTTGGCCAGAGCAGGATGATCCGAGGGCATCACTTGGGCTAGCTGCTCCTCTAGCACAAGGCAAAGTGCAGAGAGACACAAAAAAATACAGAATTATGGAGTCATTGGGGTTGGGAAGAGCTCTGAGGTCACTGAGGCCGAGCTGTGCCCAGTCTTGTCCCCAGCCTGGAGCACTCAGTGTCACCTCCAGGGATAAGGATTCCAAACCTCCCTGGGCAGCTCTGATCACCTTTTCCATGAGGAAATTCCTGCTGATGTCCAACCTGAACCTCTCCAGACCCTCCAGGTGTGACAGCAAGCGCAGCAGGAGAAGTGATGGCAGGGGAGGAGGTCAGAGACGGATTTGTAAGCAAAACAAAGCTGTGATTTCCCTCAAACTCTTGGGAAGCACAGCCCTTCACCCTCCAAGCTCTCTGGCCACAGCTGGCTGCTGAGGCCTCACTGGGTGTCAGGATTTTGGGGAACCTGCAGCTCTCAGCAGACAAAAATATTTCTGAATGGAGCTGCTTCTCCTTCAGCCCTGCCCAGATCCACACAAAATCCAATGCTGACTGCACTGGGGCATTTCCACGAAAGGGAAAGTCTCGGAGTTGTGTGCCAGGAAATGTCAACAGCTCAGGTCACTTCCTAAAGGCAACAGCAATTAAATGGCAACGACTTTCAAACACTCCACCCTAACTACTTGCGGCTCTCTGAGCATTCAGAAGCACAAAACCAAGTTCAGACCACAAAATCTGGCACCTAAAGCAGTGAAGCCCCGAGTTTCCTCCTCCAAGTCATTCCTCTCCAGACTGGAAGGAGGCTGGAAGCACCTCTGAGGTGACTGAAGTGACCAAACTCCTGGAATTCCTCTCTCAGAAGCCTAAGCAGGGGCAGGATGGAGCCAGGCCATCTGTGACCGATTCTGACAGAGAGTTAAGTCACAGGGAAATGAACCAAACCTTCTTTTTTTTTTGTTTTTTTAAAAACAGTTTCTCTGTGAATGCACCCAGGGATCCAAGCGTGGAAGAAAATTTTGCTCCTTCAGCTCCAGAGTGAATGAAAGCATTCAGGGGAGAAAAGAACAAGGAGTGTTTTTTTTCCAGGGAGACATTCCATAGGTTCATGGCCAGCAGCGAAAACAAGCTGTCAACAAATGCAAACAGTGGCTGCTTTCTCTGAGCCAGGAGCTCGAATGTCACAGGGAGGCTGCAGGCAGCTCTGCTCTGGGATCTCCTGCAGATTCCCACAGCCTGGTCCCTGCAGGGCCAGGTGTGAGGCAAGGGACACGGCAGAATTGTCCCCAGAGTGTCACCACAGAGCTGCAGGAGAAGGAAGGGAAGGGCTGGTTCGTTCGGGTGCTGATGATCGCTAGGAAAATCCTGACTCCACACGTGGGACAGAGCAGGAGGGGCTGGAAATCCACCCAGCCCCTGGATCTGGGCCAGATTTCCAGCAAAAGTGTCCCTGAGCTGATAAAGCTCCAGGGAAAAGAAAGGAGCAGCTCCCATTCCCTGGGAATGTCACGAACACCGCGTTGTCCTACGAGGCCTTTTGATATTTCTGAGCACTCAAAGAGCTGTCTGTGTGCTCAGACCCGACCACCCAACACCCAGGAAGAGCAGAAACACTCCCTGCTCCCAGGGGAATCCATGTCATCCCAGATTTGGGCTCCCACAGCCGCGTGAGGGATTCAGATTTGGGGAAAACAAGCCCTGAGCTGTGCTGAGCTCTGCTGCTGGCAGCACCGAGGAGGAGAGGGGGAAGGAAGCAGGGAATGGCAGGGAACATCCTTACAATGTTGTGAGTCTTGGCAGAGATTGTCTTGACGCTGTCGGGGTCCCAGATGACCAGGTCAGCATCAGAGCCCACAGCGATGCGGCCTTTCCGAGGGTACAGGTTGAAGATTTTGGCTGCATTCGTGCTGGTCACAGCCACAAACTGGTTCTCATCCATCTTCCCAGTCACCTAGGGGACACCACGGGGTCACTGAGTGGCGCTGGCAGCACAGCAGATGGGAAAAAACCCCGAGTGGAAGGAGCACAACAAGGAAATCACACATTCTGAGTTATTTCTCCTTCCCCTAGAATGTCCAAAAACCTACCACGGCCTTGTCCCAAATGATGGACATCCTCTCCTCAGTGCCATTGGTTCCCTCGGGGATCAGGGTGAAGTTGTCCTTGCCAACAGCTTTCTGAGCAGTGTTGAAGGTGCAGTGGGCACTGCCAGTCACCTGGAGGTCTCCACTGGAACAAACAACAAAAGGAATTTCAGGTATTTTATTTCACCCGAAGGTAAAACAGCTTTTTCCTTGCCGGCAACAACAGCTTTTGTTTTATCCCACTTGTTTCATGGTGAATTGTATGTTCAAACGCAGAGATTTCCACTCACCAGGAGAGCAGGGAGTTGAGGAAATCAGGAGTGGTGGGGTCAGGGCTCAGCGGTGGGGATGTCACAAAAGCTGCTGCCTTCGCCCAGTTCTTGCTCCAGTAATGAGATCCATCGGTGCCCAGGCTGGCTGTGATGGGCTCTCCATAAACCACGGTGCCTGTGGGACAGAGAAACACACAAACCCACTGAGAATGGGCATTTCCAGCCTGCTTTCCTGGCAGGAATATCCTCCCGGGACAGGACTGGCACTGCTGGCATTTTCCTCTGCAGCGTGAAATAAAAATATTGCTGCTGAGCAGAGCTGGGAGCAGCAAAATGTGCACAAACCCTGACACAACTGCAGAGATTGGCACTGGGTAGCTGTCCTCGAAATGGTTACTGTGAAGATTAATTTCATTGTTTACATTCGTTTTATTATTTATTTATCCAGGATCAAGAACTTTGTGGAAGAGGCTGAGGGGAATTCGGGGTGTGAGGAGATCCAGTGAGATCTAGAAGAGATGTGGTGGAAAGAGAACGTAAAAACCCAGGCTTGCAGTGATTTTATAAATTAATATGTAAGCGAGGTTTCTCTGAGCAAGGTCTGTGCATAGACAGGGTGGGAGAAAATCCCCACCAGCAAAGCTTTTCTGGACACAAAACAAGCCAAAAACAGGGGAAATATCAGAATTTTTGGTCCACAAACGCAGCTCAGGGGAGCTCTGTGATTCCCCCGAGGCACACAGCAGCTCTGGGGAGTAAAACTGCCTCTCCTGACTGTCCAGGGCATTTTTCCTCCTCGTCAACATTTTTGGAACCACATGAAGGAAGAGCAGCTCCTCCAGGCCAGGATGTTCTGCAGGCTGGAATGCAAAGCCCCATCTGCACACCCAGCAGCTGCTGCAGCTTCAAAAGCAGCACGAGCTGGCAGCCCCAGGGCTCTGCTCACCAAATGCACCCGAAATCTGCTCCATGCCAGCCCTGAACAGGCAGGACAGTGGGCAGAGAGATGACCAGAGCTGCTCAGCAGGCTGAAAATACAGGATATTTCATTTTCACTGCATTGCTGTGATGTCTGTGGGGGCTCAGCACAATCAATTCCTGCCTGGATTTGTGTTTTTGCAGGGGCTCGGTGATACTTACATAGGCGAGGAAGGTAGAAAATAGAGAAGCAAAAACTCTCCCAGTGCTCCCAAAGCAATGGGAACAGTTAAATTGCTGTTGGAGAGCTGGAATCGAGGACTGAGCTCCTCTCAACCAAATCCAGCCCAAATAAAGCTGGTTTTGGTGCAGTGATCACCCAAAACCTTCCTTCACCCTCCATGCCACAGCTCTCCCAGGGGCAGAACAAAACCCCCCGAGTGCCAATCCTATGGAAAAACACATCCCATTCCCGAGGAAGGACGAGGATTTTCCAGCTCCCAGACCCTGCTGGCACACGAGGGGCAGAACAGCCTTTGCCAGAGGGTTTCCAGCAGCACAGGAAGAAGCTCCCTGACATCACAGCCCACAAATAGGGTCTGAAATCACAGCCAGGCCAAGCACACGCTGGTTATTAATGGGAATGCAGCACACTGTGGGGATTGTTCTGCAGGCAGTGATGTCTTCGGGTCTCAGCTCTGCCAGCGACGGAGTCTGCAGGGAATCTCCTCCACAAAAACCCCACTGGCAACATCTGGCTTTGAATAACGTCCGTTCTTCCCCGTCCAGCCAATCAATCCCGGCTTGCTTTCGCCTTGGATGGCTGCAGTTGTGTTTCCTCTGTTGTTTGGGAGGGCAAGGCCAGTGTGTGTGGCCCTGCTGGGTTACTGTGCGGCATTTAAATGGAGTTGTTTGAATAAAGGAAGAGGGGAAGGGGCACCATTTATACCCCAAATTCTCCTTTTAAGGAGAAAACGCTTTTTTTTGAATGGAAACTGCGTGTTCTGGCAGGGTGAAGAAAACCCTGCGGATCGTTCCTCTGGGATAATCCCAGCACCTTCCTCAGGCAGGAGAACATCCACCCAAGCCAAGCTGTGTTTTACGGCCTCCTGTGATCCCAGTGTGTGGTCCTTCATCCCAAAACCCCACCGCACTTGCAGCTGGTGGGCTCAGGGCGGTGAGGAGGCAGCAAGGTGGTGGTTGTGTCGGTGCTCCACCTCTGCAGCGCACATTGCTCCAGCATTTCATTCTGGAAAAGGGAAGGGAAGATTCCTTGGCTGCCAGGATCCAGCTGCACGGAGAAATCAAGCTCTTTGCTGGGGGGATGGAGCTTTGGGGCGCAGCCACATCTTCCTTCAGGATGATCCGCCCAAGATGGAGCTGGGAGAGGAAGGTTTATCCCTGGCAGTTCCCACAAACCTCGGGAATCAATCCTCCTGGAATCACGGGATCAAAACACTGCTGGAAATCAGCTCTTCTCACACCAAACAGCCAGATGGAAAGTGATGTCATCTCCACACCCATCCAGGCTCATTTAGGAGGCAGAAAATCCAATCCAAGCCGAGTGAGGGAAGAAGGGGGGGGGAAATCATCCCTCCTGGTTACTCACCCACCCCGAGCGGCTTGAAATAGCAGTGAGGGGTTTAGTCACAGGATAGAGCAGCAGCCAGAGATCATTCTGTGGGCAGCCTCGGTTCTCTGCAGGAACAGGGCTTGGGGAAGCTCCTGCAGCCCTCAGAGCAGCTCAGCTCCTTCCCAAGCTGAGAGGAGAGACGCAGCAGCAGCAGCATCCACAGCAGGGCTGAGACTGGCTCTGTGCAGCGTCCTCGAGCAGAGTTATCCCAGGCAATTCCCACAATGGATCCCAATCCCTGCTGGGATGTCAGGCTGGCAGTTCCAGCACGGGAGGAGCAGCCATTCCACAAGAAAGCACAGCAGGAACCGGCGGTCTCTGGCTGCTCCAGCTGAATCCAGCAGGGCTGGGGAGTCGAGATCTCCGTCAGGAATCACTGCTGACCCCGAGCAGCGAGGGGAAGCCACAGCAGCTGGAATGAGCAGCATCTCCAGGGGGATTCAGGGCATGGAGAGAGCAGGGAATGACTCTGGGGGATCACAGAGGAGGCACAGGGCTCGGAGTGGGAGTGTGAGTGTGAGGAGAAGCTCAGGGCTGAGCAGAACCAGCAGCTCCTGGCTGACACAACCACTGAATCCTTGTCTGGGGGAGATGAGGCAGAAGGAGCTGCTTGGGACTTTTTAAAAAACATCCTGGATGATAACACTGGAAAAAGCAGCTTTTCCTGCAGGGCTGAAGCTGCTGTTGGCAGGAGCTGCAGTGCATGAGCTAAGGGGGAAATAACTTACCCTTTTTCCTGGCTTGAGCAATGACATCAGCAGCGCTTTTGCTCATCACCTTGGTGATGTACAGCGGGCAGTTGGTCTGGTTGGCAATGGTTATTGCTCTGTTCACAGCCTCGGCCTCCACCTGGGGAACAGAGCAGCAGGTCAGGGGAAGCAGAGCACCCTCAGGGCTCACAGAGCCTGCTGGGTCCCAGGAAACGGGGAGATGCCTTAGGATTTTAGAGTCTGTATTTTCCATGTGTCTGTATTCATCCATTATCCATATATCTGTATATATCCGTTAATCCTGTAATTCTCTAGTGTATAACTCTGGGCTGCATTCAGGGTGCTGAGCTGCTGTTCTCTCTTGTTTTTAGACAAAACAATTCCTCTCTAAACCTCTCTAAACTCAAGGACACCTCACTGTCTCAGAGCCCCAAGATATGGAAACAGCAGTGAATGAACTGGGGGAGCAAACTTGGAGTGATTGACTTCATTAGCTGAAGCTGTAATTGGAGGATTAACCCCTGATATGCCAATGGACAGAACTTGTAAAGTATGAAAATCTCGTGACTTGTAAAAAACTTACAAAGTATGAAAAACTGGTGCCCTGCTGTCCATTTAGGGTGTAGCCCTGGGTGAGCTGTGAGTGCCCTGAATGCACCTGAAGCCCTTCAGTGAATTTATCTGCTTTTTATTCTCCCAACTCTGTCTAAACCTCTGTTTTAGCTAAACCCCTCAAGGCATCAAGGCAGTGAGGAGGCATTTCCCACCTCAGAGCTGGAAAACGCCCAGTGTGACCGCAGAAATCAAATGACACCCTCCCCTCTCATCCCCACCTTTCCTACACACACCCAGGATTTCGTGCATTTTGAGCAACTGTGAGGCAGCAGCAGAATATTTTGTGCACAAGGCTGCCAGAGTCCCTGCCTTGTGCCCAAACGCTATGGTGACAGGCGAATAACAATAACCCATCGAGTAGTCCGGAGAGGAATGTTTGCAATTACCAGGATGAGTTGGAAGCCTTAGCACAGCAGTTCTCTTGGAAAAAAAAAAAAAACCAAAAAAAACCCAACAAAAAACAACCAAAAGACAGACATTTCCTGGAGCACTTGGACTGCTTGTGCTTCCAGCGTTTTTGTGGCTGAAATAAAAACAAAAAATGATGTATCGCTCCGAAAATTCATCACTGAGCTGTGAGAGGGAGAGTTTTCCAGAAAGTGATGGGTGAGGCTGGCTTGGGATGGTGCTGCCTCAACCCCAGCCCTGTTTTCTGGCTGAAATAACGTCCTGAACGTTGTCACCTCAGCCCATGCGACAGAGGCGAGCAGAGCTAAAGCCCTGAGCCAGCAGTGCCACTTCAGCCTCAATTCGAGCCTCAGTTCCTGCCAGCCTGGAGCATTTCAAAACACAAATTCACCCGGCCAGCCCCTGAGTGCTTCTCTGATGCAATTCTCCCTGAAATGAGCGGGAGTTTCGAGTTAATCAATGTTTTAGATTCACTCAGCAACTCCTGCAGCTTTGGAGGGCTCAACTGAGGCTCTCTCCAACCATCCTCAGGATGAGCTTTGCATCCCCTGAAGGGCAGCAGGAAAAGCCAATTCTGGCGTCACCAGCACCGCAGAGGGACACTGCAGACCCAGAAGGCAACAGGAATTTGGGATGTGGCCACTGTCACAGCCCAAGGGTGTTTTTAAAAGCACAGAGGCCCTGCAGTGCTGCAGCCAGGAGGGATGAGCTCTGGATACAGTGGGTTTGATGTCCAGATCCCAAAAGGTAAGAGCAGCTTTCCTCTGGAAACAACACAAACTGAACTCCCTGAATTATCCCATCAGCAGCTCTTCCCATCCCCCGAGCCAGGCCAAAAAATGTGTTTAAAAATCACAAATTAGAGGGGCGGCTGGGAAGCTCCAAGTGTTTGCTCCCGATTTCAGGGAGCAGAAGATCACAACTCCTCCAAACCCTGAGCCAGGCCAAAAAATTCATTAAAAAAATCACAAATTAGCTCCAAGTGTTTGCTCCCAATTTCAGGAAGCAGAAGATCCCAACTCCTTCAGCCACACACCAATCTTGCGAGGATTCACTCCCTGTGTCCAAACAGCATTTTTTTATTTCCTCCCGAGCAGCAGAAAGATTTATATTCCTACTGAAATGCCTCTGGATAACTTACCCGAAGGTAAGAGCAGCTTCCTCTGAAAACAACACAAACTGAACTCCCTGAATTATCCCATCAGCAGCTCTTCCCATCCCCCGAGCCAGGCCAAAAAATGTGTTTAAAAATCACAAATTAGAGGGGCGGCTGGGAAGCTCCAAGTGTTTGCTCCCGATTTCAGGGAGCAGAAGATCACAACTCCTCCAAACCCTGAGCCAGGCCAAAAAATTCATTAAAAAAATCACAAATTAGCTCCAAGTGTTTGCTCCCAATTTCAGGAAGCAGAAGATCCCAACTCCTTCAGCCACACACCAATCTTGCGAGGATTCACTCCCTGTGTCCAAACAGCATTTTTTTATTTCCTCCCGAGCAGCAGAAAGATTTATATTCCTACTGAAATGCCTCTGGATAACTTACCCGAAGGTAAGAGCAGCTTCCTCTGAAAACAACACAAACTGAACTCCCTGAATTATCCCATCAGCAGCTCTTCCCATCCCCCGAGCCAGGCCAAAAAATGTGTTTAAAAATCACAAATTAAAGGTGTAACTGGAAAGCTCCAAGTGTTTTCTCCCAATTTCAGGAAGCAGAAAGTCCCAACTCCTTCAAATCCTGAGCCAGGCCGAAAAATTCATTAAAAAAATCACAAATTAGCTCCAAGTGTTTGCTCCCAATTTCAGGAAGCAGAAGATCCCAACTCCTTCAGCCACACACCAATCTTGCGAGGATTCACTCCCTGTGTCCAAACAGCATTTTTTTATTTCCTCCCGAGCAGCAGAAAGATTTACGTTCCTCCCGAAATGCCTGAACGAAGCGAGGGGAGGAAATTGAGCACGAGGGGCACTGGGGATGATCTCCCAGCCCCAGCTGCCACATCTGGCAGGCAGCAGAACGCTGGGATCCCCCAGGAACGAAAGGAACAGATGGACCCACAAGCCAGGAATGCCACGGCTGGCGTCCAGCTCGGAGAAACTGAAGGGCTGGCAGTGAAGAATGCAACCTCAAAGGCAGAGTTTGGAGGCTTTTTCTTACTCCTGGGGTTTATTTTTGGGGATTTGATTTGATTTGATTTTTATTTTATTTTAATTTTATTTTATTTATTTTATTAATCTTATTTATTTTGGGATTTTGTTTAAAGGATTGGGGTGCTCATCCCTGGAGAAATATAAAGGATAACTGAGCTAACTGACCTCCCCTCCCTGCTACATATTTTCTGTGCCTTCAGCAAAACCCTTAATTCATCGGTGTAAAAACCCCAATAAAAACTCGGTAAAATTTCAGTAAAATACCGAATATCACAGCAATGGGTGATTACCCATATATATATGGGTGATGAGCTGTGGAAGGACCTCAAATAACTCCAGGATTTGCACACATATTAAAAAAATCTGCAAATTCACTGGAAGCCTGATAAAGTAACGACCAGGAGAGAAGCCCAGGAGATTGGATCTAGAAAAGACAGTGGCAGCGTAACCCCAAATGCAGAATAATGCAGAATAACGCAGGAAAATGCAGAAAAAATGCAGAAAAAGGCAGAAAAAATGCAGAAAAAGGCAGAAAAAAACGCAGAAAAAGGCAGAAAAAAACGCAGAAAAAGGCAGAAAAAATGCAGAAAAAATGCAGAAGAAGGCAGAAAAAATGCAGAAAAAATGCAGGAAAAAAAGGCAGAAAAATGTAGGAAAAAATCAGAAAAAATTAAGAAAAAATGCAGAAAAAGGCAGGAAAAATGCAGAAAAAAATCAGAAAAAATGCAGAAAAAAAAAGCAGAAAAATCAGGTTTCCAGCCACATTCATCCCAACACCAGGTACTTGACGGCCATGCAGAAATATTATAAATTGGCAGATTAAAAAGAGGGTTCTCACCTCCTCAGGTCTGCTCAGCACATGCCCTTCAGGGCCGGTGATCCCCAGCTCCAGGATCCTTTGCTGCTCCTACCGCAGAAAGAAAAAAGAACGGATTTTTCATTTTTTTTTTAAAAAAAGCAGGAGGGATTTTTCTCCCAGCACACACAGCTGTGGGGAAGAGGCACCAGGGAGATCCTGAGCATCTGTGCTGCCTGAAAATCCCACGGGGGCTTTGCAGAAAGTCCTGTCCTCTTGCTGAGAACAACCAGAGCTCAACCAGAGCTCGCTGGTTTGATCCCAGCAGGTCGAGGAAACTTTTCATTTGGGTTTGCTCCACGGGGGGTTTGCAGCCCCTCGACTTTCAGCACTCGGTTTGGGTGTTTAAAATCATCTCTGAGATGTGGAAAAAATGAGGTTTGATGGGAAAAAAATCCTCCTGCAGTTGGGCACAAGGACTGTGGAGGGCTCTGGCCTGGATAGGGAATGCAGAAATCCTCTGAGGGCTGCAGATAAAGTGCACAGAATGAGCTGGAGATAAGATTAAATATTAATTAATATTGTTAACATTTCTCCCTCGCTGCTGGCTGAAGGATGAACCCCAAAATTCAGCACGGAGCTGCATCCCTTCCCGCTCCCCCCTCCTCATTTCCTGCAGAACAGTGACAGCCACAGCCAGCTCCTCACTTCTGGGCAGAGATGCTCAATACCCACCAAAAAATCAAAAATCTGCCATAAAAACCTATTTTATCAGCATCAAAGAGGATAAAACCAGCGCACACCTCTGCTCACAGCCCTCACCCAGCCCTGCCACGCTCCCAAAATCCCGGCTGGCTCTCTGTCTGCACAGGAGGAGCCTCTGGAGGGAGAATTCCACCCTCTGGCAGCGTTTTGGAGCAAATATCCCCGAGCACAACCAGCCCGTACCTCGGCAATGATGTCACCGTTCTCAGCGTGCACTTGGGCTGTGGCGCCGATGTCACGGATCACGCTGAGCACCTCGTAAATCTGGGGGGCAGAGAGCACAGGTCAGCCAGGGACACACCTGAGACACACAGGGACACACCTGAGACACACAGGGACACGCCTGAGACACATAGGGA
>VZRM01005889.1:312401-324829 GCA_013397955.1 Grantiella picta | reverse complement strand
AGAGGAGGGAAAAGGGTGGGAAAAGGGTGGGAAAAGGGTGGGAGAGGAGGAAAAAGGGTGGGGAAAGGGTGGGAAAAGGATGGGAAAAGGATGGGAGAACAGGTAGAAGGATGGCAGAAGGGGCAGAAGGATGGCACAGGAGGCACAAGGATGCCACAGGAACAAGGGGAAGGATCCCCAGCAGCTCCGGGGAAGGAAAAGATGGGAAAACAGGGACAAATCCACCGATTGACTCAAAACCCAGCCAGGCTGGACTGCAGAGGTTTGCCAGGAGTGCAGCCCAACGCCAGACCCAGCGATTTCACCCTTCAGCCCTGCGGGGGGACGATGGCATGTGACAGCGGGGTTAAACACGGCAGCACCCCACGGAGCTCCTGCAGCACCCCACGGAGCTCCTGCAGCACCCTGAGCCCTCCTGTGCCCCTCCCAGCAGCCTGCTCCTCACAGGAGCTCCTTCCTCACAGCACACACAGGTGACAAATAACAGCTGCAGCCTGAAAGGTCAGAAAACCTCCCCAGCACACGCAGGAACACTGAGCTCTGCACAGCTGCTCCCTCCTGGGCTCTCTGGCACACCAAGGGCTCGGCAGATGCCCTGAGCCCCTCGGAATCCCCAGCAGCACAAAGGGGGATCCCTTCCAGCAGCACCGGGATGTGGGGAGCAGAGCTGAGAGGCTGCAAACCTCAAGCCTAAGGGACTTGGAGGGGTTTGAAAGGAGCTCATCACCCCAGGGAACTGCCCAGAGCTGCTGCAGCCCCACTTTCTCGAGGAGGGTTTTGAGGCTGCCCTGAATAAAAGGCACAAAGGCAGCAGCAGGAAGCTGGGAGCTGGTGAAGTGCTTTAGGTGAAGTGATTTACAGTGAATCATGGCCAGGGCTGGAGTTTGGGGTGCAAAAAGGACTGAGGGGAGCTGGGAGCTGGTGAAGAGGAGAGATTTACAGTGAATGAGGGCTAAGGCTGGAGTTTGGGGTGCGAAAAGCACTGAGGAAGCTGGGAACTGGTGAGGCAGAGAGATTTACAATGAATCAGGGCCAGGGCTGGAGTTTGGGGTGCAAAAAGCACCGAGGGGAGCTGGGGAGAGGAGGGGAAGGGCTGGAGGGGCTCTGCATCCCTGTGTGGTGATGCTGTTATCCCTGTCAGGCACAGCAAGGATTTCGCTCATCAAAATCCCCAACGATCTGTGGGCATTTTCACTACATTTGGAGAAAATTAAACATTCTTTGGGGCACAAGAACTGCTGCCAGGAAGAGGAATGAACCCCGAGCCAGGGCAGCCTGTCTGCAGGGCCAGGCCCAGCACAGTTCCCCTTTCATCTCTGGGTGCAAAGAGAAACAAAAGTGGGGTTGGTGCCTGTGAACAATGCAGGGCTGTGTACACACAGCCAGCCCTGGGCACACACTGCAGCTCTGTGGTCGCTGCTCCTGCATGGAAAAAACTCCCTTTTATAATTCCAGCTCGGCCACGAGGCCCTGCCTGACCACTGCTGTCACCTCCTTCTGTCTCCGCTTCCCTCCTCCTCCTCCTCCTCCTCTCACTATTTGGGCTCCAGAACAGCACAGGACTGACCCTGATAATGTAAAATAAAGGCACCCAGTAAGTTAGAGTGTGACTTGATCTCCACTGGTGAGTTTAAACACCCTCACCCTGTCCAAACCCCAATTTCAGCCAGTTAAAGAGTGATTTAATCTCCACTGGTGAGTTCAAACACCCTCACCCTGCCCAAGCTGCACTTTCAGCCAGTTAGTAAGTTTAAACACCCTCACCCTGTCCAAACCCCAATTTCAGTCACTTAAAGAGTGATTTAATCCCCACTGATGACTTTAAACACCCTCACCCTGTCCAAACCCCAATTTCAGCCAGTTAAAGAGTGATTTAATCTCCACTGGTGAGTTCAAACACCCTCACCCTGCCCAAGCTGCACTTTCAGCCAGTTAGTAAGTTTAAACACCCTCACCCTGTCCAAACCCCAATTTCAGCCAGTTAGTAAGTTTAAACACCCTCACCCTGTCTAAACCCCAATTTCAGTCAGTTAAAGAGTGATTTAATCTCCACTGGTGAGTTCAAACACCCTCACCCTGCCCCAGCTGCACTTTCAGCCCGTTAGTAAGTTTAAACACCCTCACCCTGTCTAAACCCCAATTTCAGTCAGTTAAAGAGTGATTTAATCTCCACTGGTGAGTTCAAACACCCTCACCCTGCCCCAGCTGCACTTTCAGCCCGTTAGTAAGTTTAAACACCCTCACCCTGTCTAAACCCCAATTTCAGTCACTTAAAGAGTGATTTAATCCCCACTGATGACTTTAAACACCCTCACCCTGTCCAAACCCCACCTGAAGCTGAGATGATCACAGACTCTGATCTCCTCTGGGGCAATTCCATTCTCTGCCAGGCTCAGATCAAAACCCAGGAGGTGAGGAAGCACTCCCGACTGGAAACACCTCCTTCCAGCAAGGTGCTGATGCTCAGGCTGACCTGGCAGACCTCCCTTTGAACTTGACTGCAGCCGGGCAGCTCCAGCCCTGCCCTGCTGCCCACGGGGCTCTCTAATAGCCGGGTGAGGAATTAGGAAGCCACCAGCAGCCCCGGTGAGGCTCTCCTTCATCTCCTGAAGCTCCCCAGATCCTCAGGCTGCCCTCCCCAGCCTGCCCTCCCCGTGTCATTGGGATAAACTGCAGCTCGAGTTCAAAAGGCTGCTGCTTTCCAAGCCACCAGGCCAGCAAAAGCTGTAATTTCTCTCACTGTAATTTCTCTCTCTGATTACAACAGCGGTCGGCTGAGTCAACAGAGGCAGTGGCAGCAGCAGATTTCACCCAAGGCCAGCAGAGCCAGGGCAGAGGCAGAGCCTGGAGGAGGGGTGAGACGTGTGTGGGTGCCTGGAGCTCCCAGGGGATGTAAAAAAGGGATCAGAGAGCCAGAAAAGGCACGGAGTTTAGCTTCTGCATGCCTCCCCGCCCTTTTCCAGCTTTTCCAGGGGTTTGGATGGGGATTGCAGCCATCACAGCTCATCAGGGACCAAAGCATCACCAAACTCCCACAGCCCACCCTGCTCCTGTATTGTTATTACAGATAATAATAATATTTATTATCTGTAAATAGATATTTACAGACATTTCCTTATGTCTGGAAATATTTATTGCCTTCATGGCTGAATATCTGAACATCTCAGCAATGGTGAGATAACACTTCTCTGACTTAGGGAGGTTGGAAGAGAACTTCCCATTTTACAGTTTCTCCTTTCACAGCTGTGAAAATGAGCATAATTTGGATTATGACCATTTAGAGGAGGCTGGTGATTAAACTTGGCCTCAGATTAAGACACCAAAATCACCTCTAAACAACAACAACAAAAAAAATCCTCCTAAGACTGCAGCAAGGACTAATTGGGCTAAATAGGATGATGAGGGCTGGGTTATATCCTAGCTCAGGGTGGGAAAAGAGTGGCTCAGAAATAGGTGTGGAATTGGACTTGGATGACCTTTGTGGATTCCTCCCAACTCGGGACATTCTGTGACTGTGAAAAATGCCATTTTTAGCTCCCCAAAATCTTAACCTCTCGTAAAAAGGGCAACTTCAGCCAGAATTCTTTCCCAAAACTCTGGGAGTTCTGCTCTCTTTCCATAGAGAAAGAGAGGAATGTAAGGGGAATATAAGGGGAATATAAGGGGAATATAAGGGGAATATAAGGGGAATATAAGGGGAATATAAGGGGAATATAAAACAGGTTGGAGCAAATCTAACACTCCTCTCTCCTTCAAAACCCTCCGCAGATCATTCTGGAATTCTCCTTTCAACTCAATGCCCAAACACTGCATTCTGACATTTCCAAAGGGCAACAATCCAAGTTGGTTTGTTGTTTTTTTTTTTCCCCCTGGACCAATGTTATCCCAAAAACCCACGGGGAGGGCAGCTCAGCTGACATCCCCACAGCAATATTGTTTTAAGGTGGGGACAGAGAACAGCACGGGCGGCGAATTGTCCCTGCAGAAAAACAAAGATATCAAGAGACGTCATTTCGGGCAAAACCAACTGTGTTTTGTTCCTCCCTGAGCTAAGTCAGCTGGAGCCTTGCCTTTGGCACCGCAGAGGGGAGAGACAGAAGGATCATAGCTGGAATTCCTGCTCGGATGGCCTCAGGGGAGCCAGCGGAGAAAGAAATCAGCCCTGAGTGCAGCAGCCTGAGGAGGGCTGAGCAGAGAGAGATCGAGAGGGGAAAAGGCAGATTTGGGCTATCAACCCCCAGCTCCTCTTCCCTGGTGAGGTGGGGAGCTCTGGATTGGAGCCAGAGCTGCTTCCCACCAGGATAAATCCCCCTAGTGCCATAAAAACACCAAAATTGCTCCTTTTGACACCAGGATAAATCCCCTTTGGTGCCATAAAAAAACACAATTGCTGCATTTGACACCAAAACCCACCTGATTCCCACACTCTGGAAGATCTGGATTAGGGGCAGAGCTGCTTCCCACCAGGACAAATCCTCTCTGGTGCCATAAAAAATCACAGTTGGTCCATTTGACACCAGGATCTACCTGATTCTTTCTCTCTGGAAGACCTGGATTAGCAGCCAGAGCTGCTTCCCACCAGCATAAATCCCCCTAATGCCATAAAAAAATCACAATTGCTCCTTTTGACACCAGGATCTACCTGATTCCTTCTCTCTGGAATATCAGGATTGGGACCAGAGCTACTTCCCACCAGGATAAATCCCCCTGGTGCCACGAAAAATCACAGTTGGTCCATTTGACACCAGGATCTACCTGATTCCTTCTCTCTGGAATATCAGGATTGGGACCAGAGCTACTTCCCACCAGGATAAATCCCCTCTGGTGCCATAAAAAAACCAAAGCTCCTCCTTTTGACTCCAGGATCTACCTGATTCCCACTCTCTGGAAGATCTGGATTGCAGCCAGAGCTGCTTCCCACCAGGATAAATCCCCCTGGTGCCACGAAAAATCACAGTTGGTCCATTTGACACCAGGATCTACCTGATTCCTTCACTCTGGAAGATCTGGATTGCAGACAGAGCTGCTTCCCACCAGGGATAAAACCCCTCTGGTGCCATAAAAAAACCAAAACTCCTCCTTTTGACTCCAGGATCTACCTGATTCCCACTCTCTGGAAGACCTGGATTAGGGCCAGAGCTGCTTCCCACCAGGATAAATCCCCCTGGTGCCATAAAAAAACCAAAATTGCTGCATTTGACACCAGAATCTACCTGATCCCCCCTCTCTGATGCTGCAGGGATGGATTTGGAGGGGAACAAGCAATGAGAAACAATTCCCGAACTCCTGAGAGCTTGCCCTGGACGTGTCTGACATCAGAATTAAAGGAGCAAAATTGAATTTGATCTGAGCTGAAAATCAGCTTCACCAAAGCTGCTCCTCCAGGTGAATTCCTGGCACTGCAGGTTGATGTAAAACTCACCAAAGCCAGAATTTCACCCCCAGTTTTAACAAAACCACCAAATCAGCGGAAAACTATCCAAGGTTCTTGTTTTAATTTTCGCTGAAAACTGCATGTAAAATAAATATTTCCCTACAGTGATTGTAGAGTAAACAGCCCTAAAGTGCCCTCCTGCACAAAAATGTGAAACAAATTGAAGCATGAAGCTGAGGAACCTGCTTGTGGGCCAGAGTGAGGGTTATGCATCAAGCAGAGGAACAGATGGGGCAAAGGTATTTGTAAATAAATCCGGCAAAGTTTGCTTAAAGCACTAATGAGGAAATTGGGTGGTTTTTTCCCCTCAAACCTCACATCCAAAAAGGTGTTTTTTCTCCCCGAAAAAAAATGCCTGAGGAGCAGAGACCCAGCTGGGAGGAGCAGACTCCCTTTAAAAAAATCCCACCAGATAGGAGCCTCATTTCCAGGCTGCACTTTGTGATAACACACAGCCAGTTCACTAAATATTACCCTATTTAAGAGAAAAAAAACACGCTGCCATCCACCAGCACTCCCACCTGCTCTGGGGAAGCCCAAAGGCCACCCAGCAAGAGAGCTTTCACTGGGGAAAAACTGCAAAAGCTGGAGTTTTGCTGGGAGGAACAGCTGAGCTGACAGGGCAGAGGCTTTGAAGCCTAATTTGGATCATCCATCCTGCTCTCCACTCTCCAGCTGGTGATTCCCACCCAGCAGAAATGTCTCTCCATCATCCTATTTAGCCCAATTAGTCTTTGCTGCAGTCTTAGGGAGATTTTTTTTTTGTTGTTTAGAGGTGATTTTGGTGTCTTAGTCTGAGGTCAAGTTTAATCACCAGCCTCCTCCAAATGGCCATAATCCAAATTATGCTCATTTTCACAGCTGTGAAAGGAGAAACTGTAAAATGGGAAGTTCTCCTCCAACCTCCCTAAGTCAGAGAATTGTTATCTCACCATTGCTGAGATGTTCAGATATTCAGCCACGAAGGCAATAAATATTTCCAGACATTTTTGAAGCACGAGGCTCTGCTGGTGTCAAACTGGGCAACCAAACTAAAGGGCTACTCCCAAAAAAATTTCTGCCAAAGCTATTTCTGCTTTTAAAAAGTGCCACTGAGGGGAATGGTGCTGCTGAAAGGTCACCTGCAGATGACAGAGAATGTTGTTTTGATCTAATTCAACTGAACGAGGAAGAACAAAGCGATAATTCAAGTGTGAACCAGGTGGACTCCTAACAAAGGAACCACCAAGGAAACAAAGTCAACGAACTGAGGCTGAAAATAAATTTTAAAAAATTAAAAAATAAAAAAAAATTTAAAAACCAGTGTAGTGCTATTGATTTAAATTGACAGCAAAGATTTGAAGGAGAATTGGGTGTTAGTGTGCATATAAGGAGCATCCACAGCCACACTCCCTGTGTGTGGGAGGTTATCTGCAGCCACAAACCTCACACTCGGAAGGGACAACATGAAAAATCATTTCCTGGGTTATTTTAGGATTATCCCATCGAGGCATCAGAGCGAGACCTACTTGCAGCCTCCTGGCGATCAATCCCAGTGCACCCAGCAGGGATGCAGGACTGCTCCCAGGCAGGCTCTGGGAGAGGAGGATGAGCTCCACGTGGGGATTGGTTTGAACTGAGAGGAGCTGGGCTGAGTCCTGGCTGTGCCTGAGATCTCTTCACACCCGTGGACTGCACAGCAGCCACCGATTTCCCTTCTGAACCAACTTCTTTCACCCCTCTGCACCTCAACTCCCCTTCTGTGCCAAGGGCAGCACTCAGAGCACATGAAACACTGCGAATGCTCGGGTTTTGGATCATTTCACACCTCTGTGCCTCACTCCTACAGGCAGCAGAGCCTGGGACACCACGGGACAGTTTTACACCTCATCAGCTGCCCTGCAGCAAAGGGTTTGGTTTTTCCCTCTGGCTCAAGCCAGGTCACCAACACAACTCGTTTGTGGAGTTTGAAGATCCTGTGGCCAACACAAGCAGGGACAGATAGCCTGGAAGTCACTCCTGAGGCATTTCAGAGGGGAACACCAGGAGTGTCTAACCCTGCTGGCAGCAGAGCAGCCAGTCTGGCTGCCTTTTTATTTTGAGGTATTTTCACTTCCCAATTCCTCTCTTCCTCCAGAGGAGGAGATGAGCACGAACAGAGCCACGTTCACAAAAACCCTGCTGCTAAAGCTGGGCATGTGCAGAGCCTGAAATAAGTGGCCCAGTTTTCCGAGGCACTCCCAGAGCAGTGAGTGTGAGCACACAACGGACATCTCTCCCCAGACGTTGTGGGAAAAGGCACTGAGGCACAGAAAATGGGGATCTGCCGCTCACAGAGGAGCAGTGACACTGCTTCCAGACCCAAAAACCTGCGGAGGTCACACCCCCAGCAAGGGAAGATGAGTGAAATCCTGCTTTTCCACCCCAATTCCCACAAACTCTCCCCACCAGCCTGGCCAGACACATCCATCACCCCCTGGTCCGGAACGAGGTGACTCCCACAGCTCCAGCTGTCACCTGGGAAAGAGAAAAGCCCAGCTTTGCTGGAGCAGGAGGAGGAGGAAAGCAGCCACTTACTGATCATGGTGGTGCCTCCAGCCAGCGCAGCCTTGGTCCCTTGGAAGAAATCATCAGCAGATGTCATGCCCTGCTCCGGCATCTGGAACCGAGTGTGGACATCAATCCCGCCGGGAATCACCATCCTGCCGTGAGCCTCGATGGTTTTCACTCCCCCTGGCACGATCAGGTTCTCCCCTATTTGCCTGGGGAGAGAGGGGTCGAGGAGCAGGTCAGGCACACCCAGCGAGCAGCCTGTAAACAAACACCCTGTGCTACCCGGAGCTGTTTTTCCACGGAAAGCAGGACACAGGATTGGCACTCGTGGCGTTTTGTTCTGCCCCTGGGAGAGCTGCGGCATGGAGGGTGAGGTGTGCAGCTCCTTCAGGGAGTGCTGAAGGAAGGTTTTGGGTGGTCACTGCACCAAAACCAGCTTTATTTGGGCTGGATTTGGTTGAGAGGAGCTCAGCCCTCGATTCGAGCTCTCCAACAGCAATTTAGATGTTCCCATTGCTTTGGGAGCACTGGGAGAGTTTTTGTTTCTCTGTTTTCTACCTTCCTCGCCTACGTAAGTATCACTGAGCCCCTGCAAAAACACAAATCCAGGCAGGAATTGGTTACCAAATTCCTGGTAAGACCCTCCAAGGTCTCTCCAGTCCAGCTCCTCACACTTATTTTTAGCAGCGCAGTAGTGGATGACACTCTGCAATTCATTAGCTGTCTCTGGCTGCCTCCTTTAACTTTTAACCTTGATTAACAAAGCACATGTGCTGGCTGTTTAGCCAGAACAGGAAAATTCCTCGCTCATAACCTCTGCCTTGTCCGTTTTTTCCTAGGAGTAATTTTCCAAAGAAATCTGCAACACATTTAACGTGCCAGGAACGCATGTTTCAGGCCTGAAAACACAGAGAGAGGTCTGAACCTCTTCCACTGCAGCCTCATTTTTAACTTTCGGGGGGGGTTGGGTCAATCCTTGCATCACAGCCCCGCAGAAGTCAGCCCTGCAAGAGATTTCCAGAGGTCACTTCAGTCCAGCCTCGGAGCCTGAAGCAGAATTAAGTGTTAGTTAGGATGCTGAGCTCTGGATTCAAAAATATCTGAAGTCATAACTCAGCGAAATGTTACAGCGCAGATAACTTCAAACACATGTGTCATCTCAGCGTGGGGCTGCTCACATGGCTAAAATTAAGCACATGGAAGTTCCTCCTCGGAGCCCAGCGGGCTTTGGGAGCTGTTTATTTAATTCAACTCTGCTTTTAAAACTCCTTCATTAACAGGAATCGATTTAGATCCATACAGAGGCGAAATAGTCATTTTTCGCTGCGACTGAACAGAGCTCTGTGAGATGAATCCACTCCTGCCAATCCGCATTTCTGCACCTCCCCAACCCCACCAGGAGGCTTCCCTTCACTTACTTTATCAACCCATCCTCCATGTAAATGTCTGCATAGAAGGACTGGTCGTCGTTCACTATTTTACCGCCTTTGATCAAGAGACGATCGCTCTGCAACGAGAAGGAGCACAAGGCGAGACACAATTATTCCGAGGGAGAGCTGACAGTCTGCAGTGTCACCCCAGAGATGAAAGGGGAGGGAAGGCAGCGAGCTCTGCATTATTCACCAGCGCCCGTCAAAACACCAGTCAGATGCTCCGCTTTCAACTGGGGGAGATAAAATGGTTTATTTCATCCGCCGCGCCTTTCATCAGGCTGGTGATCAAAAAATAAAAAAAAAAAAAAAAAAAAAAATCAGAAGGAGGGAAGGAGGTGCTTTTCCAGTGGTCTGCTTTGGCAGCTTCACTCCTACCTGCAGCTTGCCACCATCACTGAATAATAACACTTGGAGGGATGTGCAAGAGCCTGATGTTTTTCTTATTTTTTCCTCTGGTCGTATGCAAAAATTTCCTACATGCACCCACACAGTGGAGTCACTCCTTGGCTCAACGTGAGTCAACTGCTGTCAGGGAAATGGCCCAAAAGTCTGTTGCCAGGGGTTACACAACACAAACAAACTCCTTTGGTCCCATTTAGTGATGGTTCGACGCAGTGCATCCTTTCCCCGCCTTTCCCCAGCACCACTGCAGAGCCAGACGGAAATAAGAACGTTATTTAGCAAATTAGGGTTAAGGGGAGGATTTACAGAGAGGTCATTAAGATTTCCTCAAATTAGAGGACAGTTTGGCAGGAACGGGAAGGTCATTACCAAAAGGCAGCTGGCAGGCAGTGTGATTTTCTCCCAGCCCAGGTTACAGCTCACTTCTGCAAGATTTTAGGTCAAAAACAAGTGTTGGTTTTGAGTTTTTTCTTTGCAGTAGTCATAAACAAGAGTGAAACCCACTGCAGAGCCCTGGATGGGAGGAGAGTCCAAAGCGGCTGCTGCATCCCCCTGCTCCCTTCATTCCCCACCTCACAGATGCATTTTTACAGCAGATGAATATTTAAAGCAAAGCCTGTACATGCTGTGCAGCGTTTGGCTCAAACCACACCTCTGGCCCTCAGATCTGCACTTGTACTCACTCTGATTCTCTTTTTTCCTCCTCCCAAAAACGCCTTTGGGAGAGAACAAAGCCAGGCCAGCACAGCCAAAGGCTGGGGAAACCAAAGGGTGGACTTTGAACTCAGAGGTGCCTTGAACTTATAGAAAAACATATACAAAAACTTAGAAAAAATACATTTAAAACAGTGACGGGGTGCTCAGGGCCCCAGTTTTGTGGTGCCAACTTCACTGGTCGAACAGAAGGAACAATCAGGCGTTTTCCCAAACTGCTTTTAATAAAGCTGACGAGTTGGAGCACCCAATTCTCAACTGACACAGCCCTTTAAGAGCAAAAGGGCTCCATGAATTGCCTCAGATACTGATTTATACGCTTATATCCATCTTCTGTATCACTGCTTAACGTCGAGGAGATGGTAAATCCATCCCCCTCCTCTTTTTCCTCCTCCTGCTGCAACGGAGAGCTCCCCTGGACAACGCCACCGATCCCAGCTACAAAGAAACCCCCAAAATTTAAATTCAGGAGCCACTGCGAATACCAACCAGCCGGAACAAATCAACGTGGGGTGTGAAAAACCCACTTGTCTTTCAATGGCAGCCTCTCCAGCCAGCTGCCCTACACGCTCACCATTCCAGCAGCACTGCAGTGTTGCTGCTCACCTCCAGTGCAGGCTCCTGGTGCCATTAGAAAGGGACAGCCTGGCCGAGGATGTCACCAGCAGCCCCAGCCACAATGCACTGGGCGCTAGTTAGCGAAGGAGGAAGGGGGGGGGGAAAAAAAGTATATAAAGTGGCCATAAAAAAGCAGCCTGGAGGGTTTTAATGATGCTGCTGGCGGTAAGCAGGGCTGCCGCTGCGGCTGGAGGGGAGAGCTTTGGGATCAGGGCGAACCCTCCTGCTCGTCTCCAGCACCTTGGAGACAAAAGCACACGCAGCTCGCACCCCTGCCAGGGCCTGCCACCAAATCTGGGTCTATCCAGCGGCACAACCAGGGCAGCCACGCATCCATTATCCTCCTTCACCCAGCATTAGCCTCGCTCGGTAATTTTAGGTTCGCGCAACGGCAAACGGGAGCAGAATGCGATTTTTTCTGTCCCTTTTCGCAGGGGGATCGGGTGCACACAGCATAAATCAGAGCGTTCAGCCAGAAGGAAAATGCGTCATGCTCCTGCCGGCCCGTGACAGGGATTCGGCAGGAGCCTCCAGCGCCCTTCAAACCCAGGCAGCTTTTTAAACTCCTCACCATCGGGCTCTCGGAAGGAAACTGACCTCCCCTCGCAAAGGAAAAACGATTTTAAAAAAACGGGTGATGCCGCGTTTATCAATAAGCGTTTTGCACATCGCCTGCATTCCTTAAGCATTTCAATGGTCCGACCCAGCCAGCCGTGCCCGAAGCCGACACGTCAAACCCCGTCTGGAGCTCCTTTTCCTGCCCCCGAGGATGAGGAAGGAGGACGGCGATGGGTGTGTCCGTGGGGCTGGGTGAGCAGCGCCTGCCAAGGATGAAAAACTCTCGCGGCCAAAGAGCCCAGCGGCTCCGTTAGACGGGGATATCTTACGTAACCCAAAGGTGGTACCCTGGGATCCGCAATACCTGCCCTAAATCGGCTCCACAACCAGGAGACCGAGCAGGGCTTTACATAACGGCTCCTTCCGCTGCCCCAGCATCGCACCCCGACCTGCGCCTCGCCAGAAGCTTCCTGGCGAAGAAAAGGCGATCCTGGAAAATCCCCAGCGCCAGCCCGGCTCTGGGGATTGGGGGCTCGGCTTGATCCCCCCGCCCGGAGCCGCCCTTCGGCTGGCGGGGATGGAGCCCCGCGGGCGGGCAGCGAGCCCCTCCCAGGCACTGCCGGAGGGCTGGGAGAGACCCCCGGGCACAGCCCCGGGCACAGGGACCGCTCCCCGGGCACAGGGACCGCTCCCCGGGCACAGGGACCCCTCCCCGGGCACAGGGACCGCTCCCCGGG
>VZRM01005889.1:270700-299461 GCA_013397955.1 Grantiella picta | reverse complement strand
GAGATGGGCAGAGGGGAGATGGGCAGAGGGGAGACGGGAAGGGGGAGACGGGAAGGGGGAGATGGGAAGGGGGAGATGGCGGCTAAGGAAGGATGGGGAGGAAAGGGGAGTTGGAAGGCAAAGGGGAGATGCAAGGCGAAGGGGACATGGGGGCAGAGGGGACATGGGGACACGGGACAGACGAGGCCCCCGGCTGGTCCCGGCCGGCCACCGGCGCTGTCCCTTCAGCACCACGCGGCCGGAGCGGAGGGTCAGAGCGGCCGGGCTCTCGCTGCCCAGCCTGGCTGTCCAGGACCCTGTGGGACTCATCCCCGCGGTTGGTACCCAAACGAGCCCCTCCGGGGCGCAGCGAGGGCTGCGGTCATTCCCGAGGGCTGTCCCCCACCGGACCCTGGGCGACCCTGGGGACAGAGAGCAGAGCCAGGCTGGTCACAAAGGTGACAAGGGCCGCACACAATGGGCCCAGCGCGGCCGTCCCCACCTGGTAATTCGTTCTTCACGTGTGATCTGAGGCCGTCAGGATAATCCATATGCAATGCTCGCGCTGGCCAAACCCAGTGGCCAGGCTGGCGATCGCCATGCATTATTCATTGATAGGCATCTTTGCACATGCATACATTAATTGTTAATTGAGAGGCGTCTGTGTCCAAATGGCTACCGAGCACCTTGGCAAGATTGGGGGAAAAAAAAAAAAAAAGCAAAAAAACCTGCACTAAAAGCAATAAATCGAGGTGTATTTAAAAAATAATAATCCCGGAGCTCTCTGCCTGCAAACCACACCCAAATCAAGGCGTTTGCACCAAAAGGTGGAAAAACCACCAAAGCCAAGGTCACGACTGAGCGAAGCCTTGTAATAAATGCACAGGGATAAAAGACTCCAGACTAAAAACGAAAAAAAAAAAGAAAAAAAAAAAAAAAGCCTGCAGCTCGGCCCTGAAGGATGAGGACGATGTGCTCTGGTAACTAATGAAGGAGGGAGGAATCCAGAGCCAGGAGCTCTCCGGGGAAGCAGCCCCACCTCCTTCCCCATCCCCGAGGATCCAGCCGGGCTGACCTCAGGTGCGTGGCTGGGGCTTGGAGCCCGGCTGGGCTCTCAGGTACACAGCAGCGCTGCTCGATGGAGGATTTATAAATATTAATGGCCACAGCAGCGCCGGTCAGGAGCTGCGGCGAGCGCCGGGGAGGCTCCGGCACGAGGAAAAGCCTCGCTGGGGTTGTGCTGACACGTTCTGCAGCCTGCTGGGAGGGAGGCAGCCTGGAACCCAGCTCCTTCATCCCCTGGGAGATGCTCAGATGGCCACGGGATTCGCGCAGGGATGGGGAGGACGCGCCAGGAAAGCCGGAGGGATGCAGACAGGAATGAAATCCTGCGGCCAGGACTGAACTCCAAACGTCTCAGAGCTGCTAGAGGTCATTGCCAAAGGCTGAGCTTTCCTGCTGCACGGACCTGACTCTCTCACAATAACCCCTCAGCCACACACCGAACCTCCATCTCCAAGTGCTGTCCCTTTCTGCTCGCACTGAGGACACGCTCAGCAGAATTTCAGGCATTTTGGGTTTGTATTTCCAGCCAGGAGGAAATTCAGGCACCCCAAAAGAATGACTGAACTGCTGAAAGACATCCTCCTTGGACTGAATTCTCCTTTTCGGGTATTTCAGAGTATCTGCGTAACACACTTTCTGGTTTTACAGTCCTTTCACGGACACTGAAAGGAAAGGAGGCAATTTTAAAAAGTTTTTAACTCCACCTATGAAAATCGAGTATCAGATCTTGCAGAACTCCCAGCTGCAGCAAATTCTATTTATTCTATTTCACTGGAACTGAAACATTTAAATATACCTGTGTGATTCCACAGCTTTATGCCTCAAATATTTCTTCCTCCAGCAAGACTCTGATCATGAGCAAAGCTGCACCAGGCAGTGCAGTGAGATCTCAGACCCCCAAAATCACCCTGACTTCAGGACCCGACAGAAATTATTGCCCACAGGAGTCCCACGGAGCCTCTACAGTGCCTGACACAAAACCTCGTAGAGATTCCAGAATTCCCGGTCAGGCGTATCAGATTCCCATCAACTTTGTAATCATAAAGAGAATACGGGGTGATGGAATTTATATTTCAGTTTGAGTTCAGCTATATTACACAGAACAATTCCTGAGTGGTAACTTTAAGCCAGCAACTGGATATGCCCATGCTCTAAGCATGAAAATAACCAAATATTCCTTAAAAATCACTGGGAGCTGATAATCCATGCGTTGAATAATCCCATAGGGTGTCTATTTTCACTGAGAACCACACAAATTACTTCGGGAATGACACTGATCCTCACCTGAATTTCCTAAACCCAGCACCAATACGAAAATTCCTCCGAAAACTGCTCAAACTTGGCCCTACAAAGGTGGGGAAACACTGCAGAAACCTAAACACAACCTGAGAAACGAATCAGCTGGAATAACACTGGCAGCTTCAGTCTCCATGCAGCAGCTTTGTATTCTGCTCCTGTAATGAGCATTAATTAGTCCTTGCAACACCAGTGACAGGGCTGTGCAGAGCAGGACAACCTGAGCGTTTGTTTGCAGATAAACCATTTAGCAACACGTGAAAATGGGTTAAATTCATAATACGGCGTGTGGATGGTATAAATTGATAAAAGGAACAGCAGAGGGAAACTGAAGAGAAACACATCATCGGTTTTTCTTATCATCCTAAAGCTCTGGACACCTGAGAACAAGTGACTTCCAGCAGGAATTACACCCCAGAAAAGCGAAGTGATGAATAGAGAGCCTGCCTGGAACTGCAGAGGAGAGTGGCAGAACTGGCCTAATTTGAGATTCTTTTATGCTCTTGCACAAAAGTCCTTCAGTGCCGTAAGTACTCCCTGCCTTGAGCGCTCAGCACCCCAGGAGAGCAGAGAATCCCCTGGCAGGGACAAGGGGAAGGACGGCACCGAGAGCCTGGAGTGCACAGATTTCTTAACAAAAGAATTTTACACTGATGGGAAAGCAACGTGAGCACAGAGATGGGCAGTGGGTTGGCTCCTCGTCAAACAAGGGGAAAATTGGGTCTCTTTGCTCTCATTCTGAGAGCCCTGGAATGAGACTGGAGAACCTCGGAAGCACAGGATTGATCCCCGTGTCACACCAGTGGTGATCAGGGATTTCTGATCTCTTATTCCATCCGGCTGAGACATCCCTGGTTCCTTCTACAAGGGCCTGGCCAAGGGGAATGGCTTCAAATGTATAGAGAGCTGGTTTAGACTGGATATTGGGAAAAAATTCCTCCCTGGGAGGGTGGGGAGAGCTGGGATGGAATTCCCGGAGGAGCTGTGGCTGCCCCTGGATCCCTGGGAGTGTGCAAGGCAGGGGTGGCACTGGATGGGATTTAAGGTCCCTTCCCACCCAAACCATTCCAGGATTCTCTGATTCCGCTCCTCACCCATGAAATGTCTGAAGCTGCTTTATTCCATTTCATTCCCACAGTTACTTCCAAGGCTGAACAACCAAACTTGATTTGAATTAGAAGCAGGGCAATATAAGCTCGATGTTGATTTATTTGCCTTCCATCCTTAGGTGAGATAATTGCTGCAAATCCAGAATTTTCTTCCTTATTTAACAATTAAGAACGCAGACAGAAATGACAGCATTAAATCCCTCCATTAAATCGCCATTATTAAACTAAATGACACCAACTACTCCCAAATCTGGGGCTCTCCCTACTGCAAATAATTAATTATTAATACAGCCAGTGGGTGCAAGATTTATCATGCAAGGCAGGATCCCAGGGAAATTTGGGTGTTTGCAGAAGCAGGACTCCACAAAGCCAATTCTCCAGCGAAAATGAGTAAAGACAGAGCCAGACGTGAGTCAGTATTCTAATTCAGGGATGGCTTTGAGATCTCCAGGCTGGATCCCTGTTTGGGGATAATCTTTAAGGTCCCTTCCAGCCCCAAACACTCTGATTTTCAGAGAGAAGCTGAACAAAATTTAAACCAACAACCAGATTTTAGGGCTGCTCAGAGCAAGGGTCTGGGATAACCAGCACTGCTTGCAAAATTACACAGACCTTAAAAATATCAACTTATTGCATGTGCCACTGCAATAATCTGAATTTCCCTGCCTGGCCAGAAGCTGGGAAAGCCACTTTCCCTCTCTCTGGGTCTTGCCTGACCCATTGCTGCTCCCTTCATCCTGAACTGGAATTTGGAACTGGAATTTCCCAAGGCGCAGGATCGAGAGGCGGCACCGAGTCACTGCCACTTCCAGAATATTCCTTGAGTATTAAGGATCCAACCGAATCCTAAAATGCTCCATTGGGTTGGAAATTGTTCTGGCAGAGCACGAGGGCTGAAAGACCAAGTTGTCCACGGAGAAATCATTAACCAACTTCCCCGTGGGATATGATAATTGCTGGAGTGGCTGACAGCTTTTCTTGGCGGTGAGCACTCAAAGGCGAGACACATTATTTCGGGAACATTAAAGACCAGCAGAAAGTCTTTTGATAAATGAATAAAGTCCATTCAAACGCTGAGACAAAGCTCTTTTTTTTTTTTTTTTTCCCTCACGGTCCTTTTTATTTCTGTTTATCCTGTGCCTCACTTTTCCTCGATGGTTTTGTCCTCAGCAACCTCAGCGAACGTAAAGTAGCCCTGGCGAATTTCTGCCACTCCAATTTCGTTGCCAGTGGGTTTCAGTCTGGGAAAGCAGATGGTTTGAAAGCCACATTGTGCCACCCAATAGTACAAATATTGAGTCAATTAACAGAGGATTTTCCAAAGGCGCAAATGGAAATGAAGCCCAAAATTCCCAGTGAATTCCAGAGGGAGCAGAGATCCTCACCGCCACCAAAATCTCTCCTCCCTAATTCAGTGTGTGAAGGGCACCAGCCTGCCCTAAATCAGATTTCTCTCAGCTATTCCCAGGATGATCATGGACAGAAACAACAGCAATCTCTCCGAAGTGTTCCGTATTTAAGACAGAATTCCCAAAACTGTTGATTTCCTCGAGGTCTGTGGCTGTCCTGTGACATTTGGAAGCCTCAGCAGAGCTGAATTCGAGCTGCTGGCTGAGAGGTGCTTCTCCCAGACAGAGTCATTAAGAGACCTCACCCGTCTCACCACGGCAAGGCAGCATTAAATATTAACATTTCTCTCCGAGTGTGACAGCTCCTGGCTCACCACTCCTCACACCCTTGTGCAGCTGGGACTGGGCAGCAAACACCCATTGATTTGGGAACTGGAATTAGCAAAAATTTAGCCAGCATCACCCCAAAAGGACCCGGAATGGATTGTGGCAACATTTACTGTTGGAATGTGGTTTAAAATCTGACCTTCCAAAGCTCTGAAAAAGCAAAGAGGAAGGAGTGAATATCAGTTCATATCCTGTCACTGGGATCTCCTGACTGCTCCCACCTCCCCAGAGAAGATCTCCCCACTGCAGGCATTCCAGAGCTGTGATCCCTGTGCCTCCACACCTCCCCAGCGCTCTGGGAATAAATAATGATGACAAAAATGATAGATAAAGCAGAGCTCGGCCTGTGAGGAATTCACCTGCTCGACTCTGAGCTCCCTGGGCTCCTCTGAGACACAGCAGCACTGAAAATAAAAAATCAGCTCTACATTCAACATGAGAAGGAGCCCAGGATCATGATAAACAATTTCTGCTTGGATTAATGTGCTGTGATTGCACTGAAATGAAGTCCAGCTTCACCTTCAATTCCAGCTTCACCTTCCCTTTCAGCTGCCCTGGAATTGCCCTTTCCCATCCCTGCTCTTCCCTGGCAGTTCTGACAGCACTTCCCTCTCAGGGAAACTGCCTCCCCATGTATTAAAATGAAAATACTTTTTTTTAACAAAATTATATCCTGAGAATATCCAGGGAAGGTTTCCCTGGGTGCTGGAGCCAGTCTGGAGCACCTAGAGGCAACAACAGGATCCACACTCGGATCAGAACCGAGAATATTCCTCACACAGCATGGAAATCCTTCCCTTCTCCCTCACCAGGGATTCACTGTGGATATCTGAGCTCCGAAAAGTTAAAAAAGAAGAGCTTTTTTCCCATCCCAGGCTCCAGGGAGGGAGGGATGCAGGATGGAAACGCCCAGGTGAGCTCAGAAGGTGCTGCTGGCTCTGTTTGTGAGCTCCACTGCTGGAATCTCTGCCAGCTCGCTGCACAAAAACCCTTAAGCTGCATTAAGCAGCTTCACCTCATGTTTGGGGATGGCTTTAGAGCCTATTTTAAACCCAGGTCTGCACAGGTAGCTCTGAAAACAGCTCTAAAAATGTCAGCCAGAGACAAGAACAGAGGAGAGAGAATTGCTGCTCTGGAAATCCAATGGACATTATGGTTAAGCTGGGCCAGAGTGCCAGGTGGGTGCCTTCTCCAACTGGAAAAAGATGGGGAATAACCACAAAAAAACCCCCAGATTTCCAAGCAGTGCAATACTTCCAAGTCAACAAAATAGAAAAAAAGCTTCATCTAGGCCTCACAGTATTATTGCAGCAGGCCATGAGCCGTACAACAAATAAACACACACAGAAACAGCAGCTTTTTCCAAAAGTCTCAGGGAAAGGTTTTCCTGATGACCATTATTTCAAGGGAACTGGGATTTGGTTCAATGGAATAACGAAGAACAGGGAGGATGAACAGTTAAACAAAAATTCCATGCTGGAAATTTCAAAGCCAAAACCCAAACCAAGCCATCAAACCAAAAAAGAAATGAAATAACAATTTCTCTTTTCTCTCTTGTTTTCACAAAGGTTTCTCTCCTCTCCACGTGTGACGCCTGGGAGAGCCAAGTGCAGACTGGAAAGGCACCTTGGTGCCGCTGAATATAAAGCTCAGAAGAAGCTCCAAGCTTCAATTTCAAGCAGCAGCATGACCTGGGCTGTCCCTGCACTGCTCAGCTTCCTCATTTTGCTGCCCCAGCCTGCAAACCCGAGCAGGACACTCTGCCCAGCAGGAGAGCCCAGGCTCCTCCTCAGCCCCGAAAAACCATTTGTCATTTCTGCAAATCTCATCTCATTACATTTCAAACAGCCCCACGGACAAAGGCAGCATTATTGGCCTCGCTGTACACACGGGAAATGAGGCAGAGAAATTCAAATTCACCTCCAGCCACGGCAGCAGCCTGGGACAGAGCAGGACAGCAGGCCAGGCTCTGTGTGCAGCCAGCCCTGCCTGGGGATCTTCCTCCAGCCCTGCTCTGTCCTCCCAGCTCCCAGCCCTGCTTTCCAGGCAGGAACAGCACCGGGAATGAGAAAAGAGATGAGAAGAGGAGCAGCCCAGATCTCTTTGTGCAGAGCCCATCGAGTCTGGGGCGCTGCGGCTGCTGCTGCCGTGAACCAATGTCCTCGTGTTGCACTTATTAAATAAATCTAATCTTATTAAAGTGAATTACAAGCTTTCATTTCATAAATCTGTGTGCCTCCCAGATCGCCCAGAGAGTTAACTCCTGCCTGGACTCTGCTTTTCCTCTCCAGAAGGATCTCCTGACCAGCCTGGCATCCCTGTGATCCCATTGCTCCTGAGCTTGGAATGGTCCAAGGGAGGATGGGAACACCCAGGGTGCTGCTTTAGCATCCCATAAACTTGGTGCTGATGTTTCAAAAAGAGCACAAGTTGCATTCCCTCCAATGTGTGCTTTAAACAGGGAAATTTTTGTTAAAAATCACCCAAAACCCCTGTTGGAATGAAAACACAGGGCAGCACTAACTTTTGTAGAACAGCAGCACCAGGAGGTTCAGAATTTCTTCCATTCTGTGCAAAACAGCCTTTCCTGCCCTGGTGCGCTGGGATTTTGTTTAAAGATCCGAGGCCAACACGAAACAATTCCTTAAATAAACTTGAGTCAATCAAAATGTAAAATTTCCATCTGATAAGGAACATCTCCTCTGGGAGCCGAGCAGGTGGAGTTACACTTTTGTGGGATCAAAGGAAATGTTTGCAGAGGAAGTTCTGACTTCAAAATGAAGAGCTGCAGTTTAAGAATCACTTAATTACCTGCAAGGATATTTGAATAAATATTTTATAAATGGTTGGATAATGTGAAGAAACCAATACTTTGGTTTTTTTAACCCATTAATCCTTTACTGGGTAGAAAATTGGATGTGGGGATTAAAGACAATAAGACACAACAACAAAATGAAATTCCTCGAGATGTCTACTGCACCAATACATCAGCATCTCAAAAATCAGGTTTGAGAAATATTAGTGTTAAGGCAAGAAGTTATCTGCTAATAAGGAAATGAACACAACTTAGCACCAACAGAATTATCTGAAACATCATCAGCTGGGCTCCTTCCTCACTTCTGGGGGAGTTTCTCCTCCTTCAGCCTGAACAAGCCTCATCCCTTCGGTGTGACCCATGGACAGGACTCAAATATCTCAGATAACATCGACCCTGAGCTTCCAGGACAGATCCATCCCTGCTCTCCGATGTTTTCCACGGCAGCAGCAGCTCCCAGAGGGAGAGCAGCGCTGGCAGAAGGAAAAGAGCTGCTTTGTGTGTGCAGAGGGAATGCCTGGACTGTGATAAAGGAGAACAAATTCAGCTTTCAGAGCTCGGGGAGCTGCTGACCCCACCGGCCCTGGTTCATCCTGCAAACACACCCCGAGCTGCTGAGGCCTTGAGGGGCTAACCTGAAACAGAGGTTAGACAAAGTTAAGAGAGTAAAAAGCAGTTAAATTCACTGAAGGCCTTCAGGTGCATTCAGGGCACTCACAGCTCACCCAGGGCTACACCCTAAATGGACACAAACTCCAGGGTTTTCATACTTTATAAATTCTGTCCATTTGCATATTGAGCTTTAATCCTCCAACTACACCTTCAGGTGAGGAAGTCAATTACTCCAAGTTTGCTCCCCCAATTAATTCACTGTTTTTTACACATCTTGGGGCTCCGAGACAATAAAATGCCCTTGAGTTTTGAGCTTAGAGAGGAATTGTTTTGTCTAAAAATGCTGAGAACGGGAGCTCAGCACCCTATAAGCAGTCCAGTTACACACTAAAATCGCAGACACACGAAAAACACAGAAGCTAAAATCCTAAAGCATCACCGCCAGCTCCCCGAAACGCCCACCAGCGCTCCCTCCTGCGAAGACCCCACCGCACCAAACCCCCAAAATCCCCCTCTTTGTGCTCCGCCGCCATATGGCTCCTGGCGGAGCGCGCAGAGACAAAGGCAGCCAGCCCAGCTCACAAAGGCAGCCCCGGCTCGCAGGGGTTAAAAAGGAAAGGCAAGCCCGTGAGGATGTTTGGAGCAGCAGGGCATCAGCTGGGGCCGCACGGAGCCTTTCCCAGCGCCATTCACAACGAAACCGGGAGGCAGAAAGTTACTATAGCAATGGCAGCAGAATGCGGCTGCGAGAGGGCAGAGCTCCTCCGGCAGCTCCAAAACCCTCTCCCTTCACTGCAGGTCGCTGGCTTTTGGTTTAAACCGCGCTGAAATTTGGCCCAGCGGAGGACAAAGCACAACCAGGCACCTCCTCACGCCCCAGGTGCTGAAAGGAGCCAAAAAGTCACCCCTGGTTGCAGAGTAACAAGATCAGGCTGGCTTTATGTGACAAGAAGCACTGTGGCTGCAGAACCCTCCCCTAAAGAAAGCCTTTTCCCGGGCAGTTTATCAGCCGTGGATTTGTCCAACTCCAGCAGGTGAAAGCTCTGCTGTGATCCCACTGGGCAGCAGAGTGACGAGGGGGTGACCAGGGGGTGACAAGGGGTGACCAGGGGGGTGACAAGGTGGTCTCAGGTGTCCAGGAGCAGCTCCAAACGTGGCCTTGAGACTCCTGCAGAGCTGGACTCAGTGTCTAGCTCAGCCCACCTGGAAGAGGCTGGTGTGAAAGGAATTCAGCGGCGCTGGTTCAGCTCGGGGGTCGCAGTTTCCAAAAGTGCTGGGGTAAAGCTCAGCCCATCTCTCACAAATCCACACAAAACCAGCCCTGGGGGATGCTGGTTGGGACAGAGAGACACCCCTGGAGTCGTAAGAAACCCCAGAGCCATGGTTTGGTTGAGATACACCCATATAAGATCCTCCCTGCTCCCCTAAAAGCCTAAAATCTCAATTTCAGCACTGACCAGGAGAGATGCTGAGGGATATTCAGTGAAAAGAAAGAGATGATCAGCCCAAGAACACCACGGTGGGAATGTAAATTAAAGCAGCCACAATACCTGCTCACCACCGGGGCTTTTAACAGATGATGGGAGCACCAAAGTGCCTTAAAACCCTCGCTGCGTCTCCCTGCCGTTTATCCCCATGTCAAATCGAGCGATTAAAATCAGACCCAGAGGAATTCCCCCATTCAGCGAAGGCTTTGGGCTGCCTTTTCCCCCTCTATTAATAAACAGTTGCCGTCTGAGTTCTGTCACAGACTCACAGAGTGAAAGCAGAGCAGACTGGGACCACTTTTGCCAAAAATCCTGCCGTTTGCATTTCTGGGTGAGCAGAACCAGCTTCTTTCACCAGTTCTGGGGCAATGAACGCCCAGCAGTGACCATCCATCCCCGCCTGGTCATTCCCCCGCACAGCACCACTGCCCGATGCTTTTGTTTGCCTCCAATCTCTCACCTTTCCTCCCTAATTTTTCATGCTGACCGTTCTCCTCACGAGATGATGGGGGGCTGCAGCAAGCACTGATTTCTAAAGAGGCCTCGTTGCCTTGGTTACCCCTCGCCAAGCCTCTCCCGAAATCTGCCTTCGCCTTGGATTTGCCCAGCTTTCCCTGCTTTCTGAGGGATTTCCTCTCCCAGACAGCTGGGCTTGAGCCAATCAGTCAAATAAATTAGAAAAAACCTGAGGGAAACGCCCTCGGATGCGCATCGGCTGCGCATTCTTGCGCAAAGCTCGGTGAGAAACAGCAAAGCCAGGAGCAGGCGAGGCACTGCTGCAGCGGTTTGGCACAAAGGTCTCAGAGCACTCAGCCTGGAGTTGGCAGCAACTCTGCTGCCCTCGGTGGTGAGGCAGAACTCAAACTGGGGCATCGCTGCTGCTGCCTCCACCCCAAAGCCCAAATCTCCTCAGCCTGAACAAGCCGAGGGAGGAGAGGAATCCCTCTGTGTCCATTTGACGGAGGGGAACTGCAGGGTTTTCAGGATGGTTAGATGTGAACTCAGACACGCAGCTCCCAGGCGAGGGGAGGAGGTGCTGGGCACAGGGTGAGTTCAGGGTGTTCAACACACAGCACAGACCAAAATTACACACACGGATCCATCAGGGGCTGCTTTTGACAAGCAGACACACGGAGAAAAAACTTGGATGTGTCAGTGGGTAAATCCAAAGAAGAAAACGAAGCCAAATCCAACAGAAGCAGCGCTCGCAGTTTCTTCACTATCCTCCCGTTCCTAGAAATTAGCTGTTTTCTGTAGCCACAGTTAAAAATAACACCTGATTAAAATTTTCAGCACTGTCTGGGAGAGTTGAATCAGAGCCCACTAAAATGTTAATACTTACTGAGAAAGGTCTCTGCCTTCTTCTGCGTGGAGAGCAAGTTAGATTCGGTTAATCCCATTTTTGTAAGGCACGGGCAGCATTTTTCAGCACCGCAAACCAAACAGTTATTCCTGCCTGTGTTCATGATATTTCTAATTGTCACATCGAGTGAAAAAAAAAAGTATTTACGAATGTGAAATAAATGAGATGTCCTGCAGCTCTCCTGCTCCACCTATGTGGAGCTGCAAAGGCCACCTCGAAGTCTTTCAGTGTCGAAGCTTAATTGGATCTTCCAGACAAGCAACAATCCACTCCTCGCCCAGGAGTGCCAGAAAGGAGAAGGAAAAAGGACAAGGAATTTTAATTGCACTGTAATCCTCCCTTCTTGCAAACGCCACATTGCAGGGGCCTAACAGACTAGAACCAAAAGCAAAATTCACTGGGAAACCCTCAGAAGAGAACACATGAAAATCCATCCATAGATGGATCTCCAGGCAGTTGGCCACGCTGTTGTTTAATGCAGGAAGTAATATAAATTAAACCATTTGTCACTCCTAACTGAAAGGAAAAAAGGGACCCAGCCAATTTGTCAGCAGATTTTGCCTCCATCATGATTGCTGTACCCTTTTTTCAGCCTCTCCATGCCCTGCTCCGGGCTGTCAGCAGCTCTCACACTCAGCTCTGGCGCTGGGAAAACGTCTCGTTCTATAGTTCATCTAGCTTGGTGAGAGGCCTAGAAATAGACACCATTTTCAACCCTTGTTCCTGGGCCCTATCCATCGCCCTGAACAGCAAAATTTCCTTTCAGCACTGCCTTAATCAATGGTTCTGCACTGATGGCGATGGGGAGCAGCCACGGAGCCACCCTGCACCATGAAATCACCGGCAGGTCATCACTTCCAGCAGTGATCCCAAGCTCCACGAAATATCCAAGGCTGACAACAGGCTGCCAAGACAGCTCCTGACAATCCGGCCAAAGGTTTCTCAAGAGGATTCGAAACCCTGTTCCCGTTTGGTCTGTGCTGCCCCGGGGAGGATGGGGATTGGGGTGGGATTTTTAGGGAGTTACTGCACTCAGGTTTTATCCCTTGACCAAACCCCGTCAGAGCCTCCAACCCAAATTCGGTGTGGCAGCACTTAATTCCAAACTCGTGTCCATTTGCGCCATGGAATCATGGAATGGTTTGGGTTGGAAAGGACCTTAAAACCATCCAGTTCCCTCCTGCCATGGGCAGGGACACCTCCCACCATCCCAGGGTGCTCCAGCCTGGCCTTGGACACTCCAGGGATCCAGGGGCAGCACAGATCCTCTGCGAATTCCATCCCAGCCCTCCCCACCCTCACAGGGAGGAATTTCTCCCCAGTATCCCACGCAGCCCGGCCCTCTGGCAGTGGGAAGCCATTTCCCCTCATCCTGTCATTCCAGGCTCTTAGAAATCGTCTCTCTCCATGTCTCCTGTCAGTTCCTTCAGGCACTCTAAGACCACAACGAGGTCACCCCGAAGCTTCTCCTCTCCGAGCTGAACATCCCCAACTTTTCTTCCCTCCCAGCCTTTCCTGCTCCATCCCTGGGATCATCCCGGAGCTCTCTCCAAGCCCTGCTCCCTCACGGGGCTCTGGCGAGGCCTCCAAACTCTTCCAAGCCAACTTTAAAAGCATCTTTTATTTGTGACCGTCACAATGTCAAAGCCAAAGTCCCACAAATAGCCCAGGCAGGGTCCTGAGGGCTCTTCTGCTCCTGCAGCATCCAGGGTGAGGTGCCTTGGGACTTCAAAGGGGTTTTGTGGGGAAGCGAGGGTGAAAACCAGACTGCATGTGCTCCTTGTGCCTGTCCCTGATTGCCCCAGTTAACGAGTGTTTAGTGCACTGAACCCTACTTAACACATCGCCTAATAAAATGGGAGTAATTAATCAATTATCCAGAAGGGCCCAGCTTTTGATCGTTCTTACGCACTTAGCGCAGCCAGGCTCCTTCCCAGCCTCCCCAGCACCACCGACCTCCCCTTTCTGCTGCTGGACACAGTGAGGGCCTCTCTGGTGGAGCTCTGTGGCTGCTGGCCACGCTTTGTCCCTGCTCTTTGTGGGGACAGACACTTGGCCTTGCTGCCACGTGGCCCTTGCCAAGCTGCTCCCAAGTCCCCAGTCAGGACTGCGCTGGAGAATGAAATTATCACGGAATCACTGCTTGGTTTGGGGGGGAAGGAGCCTTAAATTCATCCAGTGCCACCCCTGCCGTGGGCAGGGACACCTCCCACTGTCCCAGGGTGGTCCAGCCTGGTCCTGGGCACTGCCAGGGATCCACAATCTGTGCCAAATTGCTCACCTGCACTGCCTGAGGACAGATCTTCTCCACCACCCTGAGCCCTGCTGAGCTCTCCGTGCTGCCACACTCTGATATCCACCCTCGGATTGGAATTGTTTGTATTCCCCTTGGGAAGAGCAAACCCACTGCACTGGGGATGACAGTCCTTATGTCCAAAACTCCAAACTCATCCCCTGAATCAATTCCAATTTATGGAATTCTGCTGATTCCAGGGGTCTCTGCCACTCCTGCTTGGCTCTCTCCTCATACTGTCTGACCTTGGCAGATGCCAAGCCTCTCCTCCTCCTTTATCCAGCTGAAGCTTCCCACCTTCTCTTCTGTTCCCTCTTTAACTCAGCTGCCCCTCTCTCCTGGCCCTGAAACCCTGGGAAGTCACCCCGAAAGAGGAACTGCAGCAAACGGCCACACTTCGCTCTTCCCTCCTCCCAGCTGAGGAAAAAAGTGTCTTCCTTTATCTGAGGACTGAAAAAAGAACTGATGCTCCTGCAGGAGTCTCTCTGTGAGGAAAAAAGGGTTTCTTCCACCTTAGTGGCAAATGTTGTTTCACTTCTAGTGGAGGGGAAAAAAAAAAGAGAAATCTTAAGCAGCCTCTGAAATCATCCAAGGCCTCTACACTCCTCACGACATATTTCCAAAACACTCTGGGGGTTGATATTTTGATATTCTCTACTGAACTGCACAGTGAACAGCTGAAGGTACAGCCTGGGATCTTCGTGGGTGCAGAAAACATACAGGGGTTTTGGGTTTTTGGGGTTTCTGTTTGTTTGGGGGGGTTGTTGGTTGGTTTGGTTTTTTTGGTTTTTTTTTTGGCATTTTGGGGTTTGGGTTTTTTGGTTTTTGGGGTTTTTTTGTTTGTTTTTGGTTTTGTTTTTTTGGGTTGGTTTGGGTTTTTTTTGGGAAGATAAAGCAGCACCTGCACAGCCCTCCAACCTTAAAACAGGAGGCAGGAGGGGAGTAAACCTTGGCTAAAGGAACAGAAGAGAATATCAGCCTTCCGCTAGAAAAACCCTCACTGTAATTCAGGCAAAGATCATCACAGAACTCCAGACCGTTCCACTTCATTCAGCCATGCCTGGATAAACCTGAATACATCAGGGTCAGGCCCTGCCAGAACGATTCACCCAGCCTGAGTCACTGTGCCCTCCTTGCCCTGCTCACAGACCCAGCAGAGCTCCGAGCTGCTCAGGAGATGGGGAGGCTCTGAACCCTGCAGATAATTCCTCTGGATCCTGAGCAAAATAATCCTTCAATCAACACCTAAGCATGGATAAACTCAGGAGGAGCCCAGCCCCAGGCGCAAGTCTGGTCAGGGAGCAGCGAGTGCTGCCAGCAGCCTCACATTCCAGCCCGGGTGGATCCCAACAGCCCCACATTCCATCCTGGAGGGATCCCAACAGCCTCACATTCCAGCCCGGGTGGATCCCAACAGCCCCACATTCCATCCTGGAGGGATCCCAACAGCCCCACATTCCATCCTGGAGGGATCCCAACAGCCCCACATTCCATCCTGGAGGGATCCCAACAGCCCCACATTCCATCCTGGAGGGATCCCAACAGCCCCACATTCCATCCTGGAGGGATCCCAACAGCCCCACATTCCATCCTGGAGGGATCCCAACAGCCCCACATTCCATCCTGGAGGGATCCCAACAGCCCCACATTCCATCCTGGAGGGATCCCAACAGCCCCACATTCCATCCTGGAGGGATCCCAACAGCCCCACATTCCATCCTGGAGGGATCCCAACAGCCCCACATTCCATCCTGGAGGGATCCCAACAGCCCCACATTCCATCCTGGAGGGATCCCAACAGCCCCACATTCCATCCTGGAGGGATCCCAACAGCCCCACATTCCATCCTGGAGGGATCCCAACAGCCCCACATTCCATCCTGGAGGGATCCCAACAGCCCCACATTCCATCCTGGAGGGATCCCAACAGCCCCACATTCCATCCTGGAGGGATCCCAACAGCCCCACATTCCATCCTGGAGGGATCCCAACAGCCCCACATTCCATCCTGGAGGGATCCCAACAGCCCCACATTCCATCCTGGAGGGATCCCAACAGCCCCACATTCCATCCTGGAGGGATCCCAACAGCCCNCCCAAGTGGATCTAGACCCACATTCCAGCCCGGGTGGATCCCAACAGCCCCACATCCCAGCCCGGGTGGATCCCAACAGCCCCACATCCCAGCCCGGGTGGATCCCTGCCGTTTGGAAATCCCGGGTCTGACAGCCTGGCTGCAGCTGGAGGGCAGCGCCTTCCTGTCTGCTTTCCTGGGGATTTCTGCACCAGCAAACCCAGGCGACTGATCCTAGAATAAGAAGCTGCGGCTGTCCCTGGATCTTTGGAAGTGTCCAAGGCCAGGTTGGAGCAGCCTGGGACAGTGGGAGGTGCCCCTGCCATGGCAGGGGTGGCACTGGCTGAGATTTAAAGTCCCTTCCAACCCAAACCATTCCGGGATTTGTCAGACGGACCCTGAAGGAGGCAGGAAGAAGCCACTGAAGAGGAGCCTTAAAGCCCTGGAGACACCCTCAGGTGGGGACAGAGCCTGGATTGCTCTGCTGGGACAGACAGAGAAGCACAACAGCCCCCTGGAAGAGCTCCCCTCCCTCAGCAAACCCAGGGGCACGACAGCTTCTAATCTCTCAGAATACATCCGTGATTTTCCCTATAAATCCTTGGAAAGTTCCCTTTCTGAAGGTAATTACCTTCTTGGAAAATTCCCATTCTGAATTCCCTTTCTGTTTCAGCAGCAGGCAGGAAGAGCAGCCCACGGCAAGCCCAGGGCATTAATGGACTCCGAGGAGCCACGAGATGCTGCTGAGGCTGGAGCTGCTCGAAAGCACCTGGGAAAGCACAGAAAAAAGGATTTTACTCAAATCCAGGGAGCTCCACATCCCTCTGGGAGCAATGCTTGGAGCGGCAGAGGTGGGAGGATAAATGCAGCTGCAGCCCAGGGAAGGTGACAGAGATTCTTTCTTGCAATACAAACACGTGGGGATTGCTGCCTGGGCAGGGAAAATCCCAGGGAGGCACAGACAGCGCAGGGCAGAGCATTTAAACATCTCCCAGGACTCTGCTGGAGGCTAAAGCTCAGCACAGACAGCTGGGACAGCAGTTTGGACATAAATTTATATTAAATTTATATTGAATTTATGTACAAACCGCCTTATAAAGCCTGTGTTGTCCCACCCAGCTGTGTTTACAGGGGGAAAATAGAGATAGAAAAACCAGGAGCTAATGGATAACACCCAAGGCTGTCCAGGCTGCTGTGATTAAATGCTTTACAGAAGCATCTTTAGGCTAAATCCTATTCCTTATTTCCCTGTCTGAGCCTAATGCCACCAATGTGTATCACACCTTTTTCTCTGCTCGTCGGACCAAAGATTTGACTCATTTTGTGCCCCTTCATCTTGAGCCAAATCTCTTTGTTCTTCCCCTCCAAGCGAAACACAATGCAACCTATGCATTGAGGGAAATTTTCTTTTATCTCCGAGTATCCCCCATCTCAGGAAAAGAAAAAAAAAAAATACCACCAGAACTGCAGACTTCCCTCGAAACGTTGCAAATAGGAACAGGAAAATATCTCCACAGTTGTGAGAAAATAGTGTCAGCTTTACCCGAGTTGTAGGTGATTTTTTTATACAAAAAGCTTTTTAAAATGATCATTTGCCATGAACCACCAGCCAGATGTTGTGTTTCCTTCACGTTACCCAGAACCAACGCGAACAAAGGTTACAGGATGAAGAGTCAGTGCCCACTGATTAAATTTTTCAAAAAATAAAGCTGGGGCGAGAGAAAAGTGTGGTTTTCCGGGCAAGTTGCTGCTTTATCAAGAAGGGCTGCAGCAGCTCCTGGTTAATCAAGCTGCTGAAAGGTTAATTATCTGTCAGAACACACATGGGGCAGGGGGAAATCCCTGGAGGAGTTGCTAGGGAGGAGAGGATCCAGGAACAAAAGGGGAATGGGGGTTTGGGGCTGGGAATGTCCATCCCTGGGGTTTGGGGCTGGGAATGTCCATCCCTGGGGTTTGGAGCAGGCAATGTCCATCCCTGGGCTGGGCACCTGCAGAGCCACAATCCTGAGCCGTGTCCCTTCTCAGTNGGGAATGTCCATCTCTGGGGTTTGGAGCAGGCAATGTCCATCCCTGGGCTGTGGGAATGTCCATCCCTGGGGTTTGGGGCTGGGAATGTCCATCCCTGGGGTTTGGGGCTGGGAATGTCCATCCCTGGGGTTTGGAGCAGGCAATGTCCATCCCTGGGCTGGGCACCTGCAGAGCCACAATCCTGAGCCGTGTCCCTTCTCAGTCTGGCTGCTGATCTCCCACACAGACCTCCTGCAGAAAGGCACTGCTGGAATTGCAGCTCCCAGTGAAGGATGAGCACAAACTGGGCTAACTGGGACTCCAACCCAGCCTGCCTGGACACCTCAGCCTCTCCTACCCGTGCTACAAACCATTCCTCTTCTGACAGATGCTGGACATCATCCCCTGCTCCCTCAGGACCCTGGAGGAGCCTGAAGTGACCCAGCTCGGGGACACTGTCACAGGTGACAGCTCAGGGGTGGCACAGCCTCCAGAGAGCAGTCAGCGTGCGGGGAAATTCATCTCTCCTTCACGAGGCAACTCGCTCATCCCAAAGCTGCTGCACCAGGCAGAGACGGGGAAAGCAAATATGTTGTATTTCTATTTAGCAGATTTGAACAGCTTGACCAAAGATCCATAGCAAGTGCCTTCAGGAAAAGGAAAAAGCAGCTGCTGGTGGGATATAAAGGAAGCTGCAAGGAAGAAAGCAGCACAGGGCCTGTGGACGTTAATCAAGCCCCATTTCTCTTCAAGTCAAAACACGAAGGTATTTACCGGTGCGTTGGAGAAAAGCCTTCAGGAGGTTTGAATTATCCTGTTCAGCCCACGTTCTAATGGCTCTGCCTGACCTGCAGAGATCAGCTCTGGGTTTCTGGCTCGCTGCCCTGCTGCATGCGATAAAAGCACTGGGGGCTCACCAGCCAGGTTTTCATCGCTCTCCACGGGAGGGCTGGGAAGGGATTGTGGCTGCAGAACAATGCATTTCCCTGCTGCTAAGGACAGTGGGGGACAGGTTTTACAGCAGGCTGTGTGTGCAAGGAGAGAGAGGGGATCTGAACGTGGCAGCATCACTCATCCCACTTGGATCACTGGGAAGGCCATGAGATTGTGGCTGGAGAGTAACTCACATTTCCCTGATGATAAGAATATTGGGAGGCAGATTTTATAACTCATCCCACTTGGATCACTGAGAAAGCCACGGGATTGTGGCTGGAGAGTAACTCACATTTCCCTGATGATAAGAATATTGGGAGACAGATTTTATAACTCATTCCACTCAGGATCACTGGGAAGGCCATGAGATTGTGGCTGGAGAATAATGTACATTTCCTTAATAACACAAATTTTGGGGGACAGGTTTTATAACTCATTCCACTTGGATCACTGGGAAGGCCACGGGATTGTGGCTGGAGAATAATGGACATTTCCCTAATAATACAAATTTTGGGGGACAGAATTTATAACTCATCCCACTTGGATCACCGGGAAGGCCATGGGACTGTGGCTGGAGAATAATGGACATTTCCCTAATAATACAAATTTTGGGGGACAGATTTTATAACTCATCCCACTTGGATCACCGGGAAGGCCATGGGACTGTGGCTGGAGAACAAAGCACTTTTCCCTGCTGATATGAATACTGGGGGACAGGTTTTACAGCAGGCTCTGTGTGTGCATGGATCCTTTCTCTAAAGGATCAGAACATGCAGCACCACTCATCCCACTCAGGATCACCCACACCCCGTGCCCAGGGATGTCCAAGGCTCCAGCTCTGCTGTACAGCAGATTTTGGTACAATCCTAGCTTGGTTCACACCAATAAATTCATATCCCCAGACACTGACCACTGATCCACTGCTCTCCACGTTATCAATTCACTGCAGAAATCAGACACTGCATGTTCAGATCCTCATGCAGGATTCCCATTGCCTGATCCCACTGGTGTTGTGCTAGAGACGAACAGGAAATGCCCAAGTTACACTTTATCAAAAACAACGATTAAAAATGCGCTCACTGACTCAGCATGCTGACACATCCAGCTCGGTAATTTAAGATTAAACACCATCACCTCATTATCTCCCTCAGATATGGCCCACAAAACCAGCCCATCAAGAATCAAGGAGCTCCACACAAATCCGAGTCTCCTAGGAATATTCCTCTACGGGAATATAAATTCAGTAATTGCTTCATGGGTCATTAAATCTGGTCTTAGAGGCTAAGACAGGCATAGCATATAATCCCAAACTAATCACACCAGAACAGGTCAGAGAGCACACATGAGCATGCAATTGGCTGACACTGAAATTATCTACACTGGCTGAGAATTTGGAAAAAGCATCCTTGGTATTTGGGATCATTACACGAAAGGATTATTGAGATCCTTTGCTTCGAACTGACGTCATTAACACCTTTCCACAGCACGTCAATATTTCCATTTTACAGAGGAGGACTGAGTCACAAAGACTTTCCTACAGCCAATGTGAAGTCAGTGGCAGAAAGGCAGCTGCAGCTTGAAGAACTCATCCTGGAAAACAAACCCACCGTTCCTATTTCTAGCCCAACTAAAAAATACGATCCTGAACACTTGGAGAAGCTCAAATTCAGCAGCAGGGGTGGAGAGCGCAGCAAAGTGGTAAGAAAAAGGCGCAAAGGGCGAGGTTGGGCAGCCTGTGTGGTTTTGGCTGGCAGTGGCTGTGCCAATTATACAAATTATGCAAATGCCATGCTCAACTAGGTGTGTACAGCAGCAACAACATACAAGAGCTTTGGGGCAAAAAACCACATGTTTGGAGGGTTCAGTAGCACAAATCCCACTCAGAGAGTTCTGACAGACACGGGCTGGCAGGAAATCCTCTTTCTGCTGTGCCTTTTCTCCTTTTCTTACATTCATCCCATCATTTATTGCTAAATGCTCAGATGCCACTGCATCTCCCTTCCTCATGCCCTCAGCAGAGTGAAGAATTCCATCTGCTCCTCCCAAACCCGTAACTCTGCTGCAGAACCACTAAAATCTAATTCCCCCACTCATTTCACATTAACTTCACTCCCGCTGCACTGCTGGGAGGAGCACCGGGGATTTATCAGCTCTCCCAGATGGGCATGTGAGGCAGCACCTGAATCATCACTCTTTTCTCTCTTTTTCCCTCCCAGAAGGGGATGGGAAGCACCTTCATCATCACTCTTTTCTCTCTTTTTCCCTCCCAGAAGGGGATGGAAAGCACCTTCATCATCACTCTTTTCTCTCTTTTTCCCTCCCAGAAGGGGATGGAAAGCACCTTCAGCTTTACTGTTTTCTCTCTCCTTTTCTCCCCCAGAAGGAGATGGGAAGCACGTTCAGCATTATTCATTTCTCTCTTTTCTTTCTCTCCCAGAAGGGATGAATGGAAGGCAGAACCTGCAGCCTCACTCTTTTCTTTCTCTCTTTTCTCTCCCTCTTTCTCTCCCAGAAAGGAATGGGAAGCACCTTCGCTTTCATTAATTTCCCTCTCTCTTTTCTCTCTCTTTTGCTCCCCCAGAAGGGGATGGGAAGCAGCACCTTCAGCTTTGTTCTTTTCTCTCCCTTTTCTCTCTCTCTTTCTCCCCCAGAAGGGGATGGGGAAGCACCTTCAGCTTCATTAATTTCTCTCTCTCTTTTCTCTCTCTTTTTTTCTCTCCCAGAAGGAGATGGGAAGCACCTTCAGCTTCATTCATTTCTCTCTCTTTTCTCTCTCTCTCTTCTCTTTCTCTTTTCTCTCTCTCTTCTCTCTCTCTTTCTCCCCCAGAAGGGATGGAAGGCAGCACCTCCACCATCACTCTTTTCTCTCCCTTTTTCTCTCCCTTTTCCTCTCCCTTTTTCTCTCCCAGACGGTTCTGCCGGGAAAGCAAAGCCCCCAACCCGGTGGCGTGGAGGCTGCCAGGGTGACATCACGGATGGTGCCACCGCAGGAGCAGCCAATTGAGGAGGGCTCTCCCGCTGCCGTCGCTCTCACCTAGCGCAGGAGCCTATCGGAGAATGTTCCGCACGGGAAAAGCTCACTCCTGGATTGTCGATGCTTATCTTGCCACTCCTCCTCTCTCTCCCCTTCCCACTCCGGCGGGAGTGCACGTAGTCACACTTAAACACACACACAGCACGGGCAAAACAACCCTGCGCGGCAAAAAATCCCTGTCTGACGATCAGACTTTTGGCAGTGATTCACATCAGAGCTTCCTCCTGCTGCTGCTGCTGCTGCTGCTGCTGCAGAGTTGTATTTGCGTTCAGGGATTTTTCAGTGGGAGGAAGAAGCTTCCTCCTCCAAGTCACTGATGATTTTAACTCGTTGTTGTGACAGCGCAGCCAGCAGGCTTTGGGTTTTTATCCCAAACACTGTAAAAGCAATTCAGCTCCAGCCAGAGAGCTCAGCCAGGCCGGGACTCTCTGAAAGGACAGCAGAGAATTTAAAGCTTGGGGGTTAAACAGCCTCGAGCTGTGCCAGGGGAGGATCAGGGTGGACATCAGCAGGAATTTCCTCATGGAAAGGGTGGTCGGGGATAGGAAAAGGCTGCCCAGGGAGGTTTGGAGTCGCCAACCCTGCAGGTGCCCAAGGATGTGGCACTCAGTGCCCTCAGCTGGGGACAAGGTGGGGATTGGGCACAGCTTGGACTCGATGATCTTGGAGATCTTTTCCAACCTCAGGGATTCTGGGATTGTGTTCTGCCTTTCCCTGGCTACCTGAATTTACCTAGGCAAGACCTAATTTTCAGCACACAGAAGCAAAGCCCAGCGTCAGCCCAGGGCAAACTGCAGCGCTTTCAAGTGCAGCCTGTTTACACCAGAGATCCTCCCTGCAGCTGCTGCCAGGAAGGAAATGGGCACAGGAAGCTGTTTGTGAGCTGAAGCTATTAGAGCAATTTGCAGGAACCCCAGAGATCTCTCCTACCTGTCAGACAGCGCTCTTAGAGCAGTAATTGTCTGCTGCTGCTCACTCTGAAATAAATGACAATTGTGGGAGCAAGTCTGGGCTGTCTGCTGGTAGTGCTGCAGCCTTTTCATGTGTGAGGAGAGCAGCCAAGCTCTCTGGGAGAAGCCTAAAGGAGTCTGCTGTACTCCAGGCACACAGCTTCAAACCCAACCAACTCGCAGCACCTAAAAAGTCTTGTGAGAACAAAGAGATTTTTATGTCCCATTCTTCCGCAAAAAAAAAAAAAAAATCTGAGCACGGCTCCAGCTCTGGTCAGCCCTGACACACTGCAAGGCGTTAATTCTGACTCTGCAGAGATGAGGCTGAAAAACCCACCCAGCTCAGTGTATCCATCTCTTCCCGACTCTGACAGGAACTTTGTTCCCACCTCATCAGTATCTATAAAAGTATCAGTATTTTTACAAAGAATCCTGTAACTGGAGCTGGCTCGATCAGCCCAGGAGGAGGAACTCTGTCCTTGCCCAGCAGAATGTGCAGCTCCCTCTGACCCCCCATCTGTAGGAAACTGAGCTGAGAGCAATTCTAACTTTTCCAACAGCACTGAGAGTGAACACTGCTCAGAAATCACCCTCCAGGACTTCAGGAGTTCTTCTCAGATAGAAAAATCCAGAATGATTCCAAGTTTGGAGCTGAATCCTGGTTTAGCCTGCATCACCCTCCTACCTACAAATGGGACAGACCAGAGAATCCTGGAATGGTTTGGGTTGGAAAGGACCTTAAAGACGCCTCATTCCACACTTGGACACTTCCAGGGATCCAGGCGCAGCCACACCTTCTCTGGGAATTCCATCCCAGCCCTCTCCACCCTTCCAGGGAATTATTTCCTCTGTATATCTCAGAGAAATTTCCCCTTTTGCAGTTTGGAGGCATTCTCCTTGTCCTGGCACTGCAGCTCCTGATGGAACTGTAAACTTCCTTCACATCCTCCCTCCAAAAAAGCAGAGCAGTGGCCCCTGAGCACTCCTGTCCCGGGCTGTGCCAACCCCAATTACACTCATCAACCCCTAATTAAGAGCCAGCCAGGCCTGGAGCTCTCCCAGCGCCCACACTCCTGCCTGAAGGAACTGCAGGGCTGATGGAGTTAGGAAACACACACAAAACAAGGCAGCATTTTGTGTCAGTCACCAAAACTCCCCATGACACTGGTGGGGACTCAAAGGTATTTGAGAACAAAGGAGACGCAGTGGGAAAACACGACGACGTGAAGGAGAATTTCCGTGGGAGAGCAAAGGAGGAGGAATGCAGCGAAGCAGGGTGAGAACTCAGCATCCCAGCAAGGAATTCACGGTGAGGAACGAGAATAATGCAAAGGCAGAAGAGGATTTGAACCTGCAGAGAGGTGAAGGGGAGGAGTTTTTGCTGTGCAAAGTCAGGATGTTCCCCCAGAGCTCCTCCCAGCACCTGAGGGACAAGGAGGTGTTTCTTCTGCCCACAGAAGAACCAGGGCTGCAGTTTGAGTCTGAAATTCCATCAGGCACCCTTTACATCTTGTTTGGCTCACGCTGCATTGCTGAAATCAGGAATTTTTATTCTTTTGTTTAAGGAAAAGAGGAGCAAGAAGGACGTTTCACTCAAGGTTTTGCACATTTTTTCCACTGATAAATGACAGCCTCCCAGCCTGTATTAAATGCAGGCCACATGCCAGAAGCAAAAAGTTGTGAGAAAATTGGTCTTAAAACAGAGATTTTCATTAAAACACTTACTTAGAAGACACAGGAAAATGCACCTGAGACTCCAAAGCTCCTTGATCTACCCCAGAAAAGCATTCCAGGATCCAGGGGCTGAAATTTAAACTCCAAAGGTGGAAGTTAAAGGCTGGAGCAGCTCAAGGTGAAGGTCCAGCACAACTCCACACACTGACAGCTCTGCCAGGATGTGTCATTTTGTGACCTAAATTATACACCTCAACACACTGCAACAACTTCCACAGCTGCAGGATAATTCTCTTTTGTTACAAACAGCAGAGTAAGGTATTTTCTGGCCTTAAAATCCATCGGTTTGTCCAAGCAACAAACAGCAAGTCCCACAAACCGCACCACCAAAAAACCAAAATCTCCAAACAAACTCGCCGGTCTTATCAGCAAAGCGTCAGGGAACAGTTTAAAACAGCAAAACGCCTGTTCCCATCCTCTCCATTCCCTGGCAGCAGCTCAAGAATTAAGTCATGTTTGCTTTCCTGCCTGGAAAAGCTCCCCTCGCTCTCCCCCTGCCTGCGGGAGCACAGCCGGAGCCAGCCCAGGGCACAAAGAGGGAGCTAATGAAGTGGAAATTCACGGAGCTTTCTCTTTTTCGGGGGGATGCTGCATCCAGCACGAGGTTTTTCAGGAGCGCCTCAAGGTTTTTGTTGTGTTTGCAAAGTGCTGGTTGAACTGCGGGGTGTAGTTCGGGAGTCCTGGTGGTTTGTTTTGGTTTTCGAGGTCCCAGACGCGAGGGAGGTTTCGTGAATCGCCAAGCACGAGGCAAAGATCCTCCAAACACTCGCAGGGGATCAGAGCTTCGTCTTCAGAGGGGATTTTTACAGGTATGCAAACACACAAATGTGGAAATAATGGTTTTATAGCCAACTTTTCCATTAAACTATTCAAATTTTTAAGCTTTTCAAGCGTGGACAGTGAAGCCTGAAATCAGCATAAGGAGGACTCAACATCCCACAAGTGAGCTTAACTCAGGTCAAGGTAGAAGGGAAATCTCCCAGAATCTGAAATTCTTACCCAAGAATGAAGAGAAACCTGAAGACAGCCCTCAACTCCATCAAAATGTGATTTACACCAGAATAACCCCAGTGCAAAGAAACTGCTGCCCCGTGCAAGATGAGTTGGTATTTATTCCTGTGTAACAATTCAAAAGGTTTTGAAGTGACATCAACTCAAAACTTCAGGACAAAGTGTCACTGCTGAGTCCCAGACACAGAAACTTTCTGCAACTAGGGTTTATAATTTTATCCTATCCCTCTGGAAAATCAAAAGAGATCTAGAGATCTCACAGAGATCTAGATTTACAGATTAAAACCATGGAAAAATAACTGAAAAGGGTGGTATCAGTACCAGGATGGTGCCATTCCCACCTGGAATGAACAGCTCTCCTCGGGATAAACAGAAATAACCTGTGCTCTTGAGCCAAGAACATGGAGGCAGATTAACAATCAGGGTTTATGTCCCTTACCCTTTAATCTGCAAATTGAACAGAATTAGGAAACAGAAGAGAAATACAAGGAATACAATAGAGTTGACCAATTATACAAAATCTCAGCAATTCCCCTTTACATTTCATACGCCACCACATTATTTTGCTTTCAGTTTTCCTGGACAACGTGCTGGAGGGCTTAGAATATTTTTATTTAACACTTTAGGAAATTAAGCAGATGATCCCAGGTCACTAAAAAACAAAAAATTAAAAATAAACAAAACAAAACCAAACCCAAACAATCTTTCAGGACAACAACAACAACAACAACAAAAAAAAAATATTCCAGTCTATAAACAGCAGCTTCAATGCTCGTGTCACCCAGAACAAAATAGTTCCATAAAACATCTTACAAAGCAGTCCTGTAAGAAAAAAAAAAAAAAAACAAAAAAGGAGAAGAAAGACAAAAGAAAGGCGCAGCATGAAGTGATTTCAGACAAGCAGTTTTGTGAGAGCTTTAATGGCACAGAATGTTTATAAGCTACAACTTATACATGTAAACTGTAGATAATGTTACAAAGTGCTAACTAATTTATGAAGAATGCATAATCACTTTGGCTCAGTTAACTCCAATAGTTCAACGAATGTCAATTAAAAAAAAAAAAATTGGAATTTCTAACAATCTTCAGCTTTCACTTTTGAAAACAGTAAGTAAATATGCATTTGCTGCAGTTAGGTCAGCCTGCTGCATCTTTAATGTGCGAGTTTATGCATTTTTTTTTTCTTGATCCTATTTACAAATAGTCTAGGCCAGTTTTCACTGAACGTAAGAAAAATGAAGCCTACAGTTTGTTTTTTTTTTTTCCATTTTGTTTTTTCCAAAACTGTAAACAGGTATAAAGCTTTTTAAACAACATTTATCTTAACAAAACTTCAACTCTCAATAGTTGAAACCCCCTTTGCCCAATGATACAACAACACTCTGTCCATCGTAAAACTGGAAGTTGCAGATTTTCCTCCAAAGCTCGGAGTAAATATCAATAAATACTGAATTGTATCCCAGCCAGTGTTACAGTGACCATTCCTCAGCTCTGGGGTTCACAAGTTTTATTTCAAATACCATTAGTGGTGTTGATACTCCAGCCACGAGCTTGCATTGTTATTTATCAGATCTTCTGAAGAATTGCCTTTTAATTCAGAAAGGGGTAATTTCTTGGGGTTTTTCTCTTTAAAAAGTACTCCCTGCTTAGTAAAAATCTCTTTTTCCACTACTCCAATTTCATACAAAACAAGGTGCTGTGTTAGAACTGAGATTGTTCCAGCCTTTCTCCTGTCCCCTCGGATCTTAGGGCTGGAAAATGAAATATCTGATGCTCTCTAAAACCCCCTGCACCACATCCCCCTGCCTGCCCCACCTCGGGGTGAAACCCAATATCCACACCCCAAACAAACCCTCACTTGTGAGCAGCTCAAGTGCCACTAAGCATTCACAACTAAAAGAAAAAAAAAATAAAAAAGCAGATTACCCAAGAGGATTTGTTGTTCACCCTGAAAGCATTTTCTGACAGCGTTCAGAAGTAGAGAATAAAAATAAATACAGTTTAGCAGTGGGTTCATATTCAACTTTTTCACTTCCTGGGAGCTAACTAAAGTGTTTTTTTTTTTTAACCCAAATCTCAGCTGGGATTTAGCTTCTATGCATCAACTGGTTCAAGCAATCACTGCTCTATCAAATAATCAACTTTATAAAGTCTGATGCAAAGCAAACAATTACAGGTAGCTGTTCTCTCCAAACGGCTGACCAGATTTTCTTATTTTCTACAAGTCAGCCTACTAAAGTTTTTATTTAAATGAGATTTTTGCTAGTCTTAAAATTAGCATTGGTTCCCTAAATACTTAGTATTAAAGTCTATATCATATTTTTTTTTTATATATTCATATATATATAAAAAAAGAGTATTCTATCCTTCAGAGTTCATGCTACATGTTCTGAAATCCAATAAAATCTATTTAAGGACACGACTGCCCTCGATGCTTTGTAACAATTTGGTACTAAAGCTTCACATTTCCAAAAGAAGTTTTTCACTGAAGGAGGAAAAAGGCTTAATGTTCCCTAAGATAAAAGTTTCAACAACATCAGTGAGAAAAATCTACCCTAAACATGAGACACCACGAGTGACTTTCAGGTTCCAAGTATCCCCAGAAAGGAGATTGTACAGTAAACAACGAGAGAGAGGAATATTGAAAATCCATTTGCAGAAGTCATCGCAGAGCTTCTAACAACTTCTGAACCTTTCGATGCACCTGCAAGATTGTCCCCCTTAAGGATGAGTCAAACGCTTTTTTTCCTGCTGAAACTGAGCTGGAAATGGTTCCACAACAAACAGAAGAATTTCCTTTTACACAGAGCCTAACTACACCTACAGCTGTTGGGTTTTTCCTTAATTCAGAACTACTTTGAGGAGGAAAACTTCACGCGGAAAGTTTTCCCCTCGAGGAAACGGGTAAAGGAAAAAGAAAAAGCTTCTTCACATGCAAACAATGCGATTTTTCTAAGATTTCCTAGGTATCAGACAGGTTTTCCTACAAGGAATAAGGAGCTGACTTCATAGAAAAGACAAGATTACAACAATTACCTAATATTAAAATATGCTGATGGATTTAGTTATCCTACTTTAAAATTTACGCAGTCTTTGCCTTCTGCAAATCAAATCAAATCAAATCAAATCAAATGCTGTTTGTTAGCCAATACAAGGGGCCAGGTAAACTCCCCCAAAAAGCTGATTTAAACTGGGTCTTTATTGCCAGTGATTTCTTACGTTTATTCCACAACCAGCTTATCATTCTTTCAAAAGAAAAAAAAAA
>VZRM01005889.1:221373-256147 GCA_013397955.1 Grantiella picta | reverse complement strand
AAGTAAAAAAAAAAAAAAAAAAATAAAGGAGCATTCAGGGATGCTGGAGCGGGAAGGGAGTGCTCATTTCAAAACCTGATCAGTTGTGGTGCTGAGATGGATGTGGTCACACCCTGGCTGGTGCTCAGGTCACTCAGGAGTGAATGAAGTACCTGTGAAATCCCTCCCTCTCTTCATTCCCGTGAAAAAGAATTAATACTGGTTAAAATCATTACAAAAAACATCATTTTATTTTCATGCATCTAAGGTAAAACACAGAGTATTTGTATAAAGAGGTAGATTAAAAAAAAAAAAAGAAAACAGATTCTCCATTCTTTGTCACTTTTATTCAGTAGTTTGTTTGTTTCTTTCCTTATTTTCTCTTTTTTTTTTGGTGCCAGACATGGCAAGGAGTGATTACAGTCAACTGTTTATTAAAACATTTGTTGCAACACAGACCCCCTTTACCACTGACCCCAAACGGACCCATTTTATGTGCTTTATTTTGTTTTTTTTTCCATACACCACCACCAAGGCGAGGTGGAGGGGGACGAAGGGGGAAGGGGGAGTCCAGGAGGCCAGAAGGAGGAGGAATGCTACAAGCCACAGCAAGAATGAGCTGTATTTAATAAAAAAAGGGGGCCACGAATGATACAGTAATGAGGTTACACAATTAAATCCCATAGCATGATTGAAGGCTTTCCCTGTGTCTGACGTCATCACAATGGAAGGCATAAAAAGTGGAGTAAACCGATGTTGAGACAGTCCAGTCTAGTCCATTAGGCAAGATGGTGCAAGTAGTCATTTAAATTAAAAAGTGCCCTATCCTCACCTAAATGGCTAGCAGGCATGGAGACAACAGAGCCACAGAGCCTTCTCCATGGAGCTATAAAAGTGTGTTGTCATATGGCACATTTTTAAACACTGGAAAGGGGTGCCATAATGGACCTCTCACTCGCTTTCGTTACAGGTACAAATGCTAGATTCAACTATTTCAACTATGCAGGAAGTGACTCTTCAGTTAGGAATGCCAACCCTAATTCATCTTGTCTTGAAATATATACAAGTTGTTTGTGGTAGCTACGGCGATGATGTTCTCCTTGGGGTGCCAGGCTGTGTGGAGGATCTTCTTGTTGAAGTCTAAGCTGTCGACGCTGATCTCGTCCTTCTTCCTCTTGCCGCTGGCGCACACCTTGCGCGGCTTCAGCACCGTGCGCGGTTTGTTGTTCTCCCGGGACGCCTCCAGGGTGATGTCCCTCTTGGTGTTCCTGTCAAACATCCTGAAGAAGTTGTTGTAAGATCCTGTCATGACAATGCTGCGCAGAGAGGGAAGGAAGGAAGGATGGAAGAGGTTAGTTGGGAATTGGTTCTGCTTTTAGCGTCCCGACTCGGATCACACCTTGGTATTTACCTGTTGCAGCTAAAGGGAAATTAAACTGAGGCACTGTTTATAGATTTAAACCCCCCAAAGATATCCTTTTTCCTTCCCTGAGCCCTTTGAGGTACTTTGTTACCCAAACACCTCAAATGTCATCGTTCAATTTTCACCATTGTTCAATTTTCACACACGCAAGGGAGAGAGATCCAACAAACCCCAAGCACACTGAATGTTTAGCCACATGATTTTAGCAACAATTTTTCACTTCTTAATGACATTTTTAGTGACAATTTGCATGATTTTAGGCACTGAGCAGCACATCTACTTGGTGAGAATCCCTTACAGCTCCTGATTCTGCATCAGCTGTTCAGTAAGAAAAATACAAGGAGAAGGCTCCTTCTCCTTCCCTTGCCTCAAGAAATATTTGAGCAGACAGATGCCAAATTAAAACAAATAAATAATAAAAAATCACCATGTCTGACAATACTGACAGGGAGCCAATGAGCTGCTTTAGCTGCAGCAAATAAGCAGTTAATGACATGATCAGCACAGAAGCAAGAGCTGCCCTAGGTGGTGGTGTTGGCAGGTCAACACTGTGGCAAATCACTGGGAAAAGGAACATTCCTGGAAGGTTTTCCCATGGGTTCCCCAACAGGTCTGGTGCAGATTCTTACAGAGCTAATAATGTACACTTTAAAGGCTACTGAAGGACTACAGTGCTGTCCAAACCCAGCTATTTGAGGTCCACTGTGCATTTTAAACATTTCAATAATTTAAACATTTTGGGAATATCTGAAGTGCGTAGGGAGGAGAATTCCACTTGCCTGTCTGATCCATTCCAACAGCATTCGAACTTGTCAAAAATGCAATCGTTCTCATAGAGTGAGCAGAGTTTACTTCTGAGGTATTCATGCACCTGCAAAAGAGGGATCAGAGAACCTGAGTGAGCACTGGACTCAACCCCTGTGAAATAAACTGCCCAGACTGTTCCAAAAGCTGTGGGGTGCCTGAGGCTGATCTCAACAGCTCCTTCTTACAAAGAAAACAGCGATTTTCAGTGGCAGCTACAAACATTTTCTGCAAAGGAAATGCTTCACCTCCTGTTTTCTTCAGGAATTAACAGAGAAGATGAAGACGGCTGAAGATTTGCCGTGGCTCTCACGGCTGGAGATCACCTTTCCACCTCCCACATTCCCATTGCTGAGAGGGAATTTTCCAGCTCCAAACACAGGTTTGGGTTCTGCCATCACCCTGCAAATCCCAAGATATTCATAGCAGGAGTGTGAAACTCCCAAACCTCAGGGATGCTCCGCCTGGATCTACAGACAAAAATGGAATTGCCACATCCAGACCAGCAGTAAAACTCAGCCTCTGTCCAGGTTTTTAATTTCCAGCCCACACGATTCTCCCCCAATACCTGGTATGTTTCCACAGGTCTATTTTCCATATTTAAATCCCAGATCTTCACTGACAGATAATCTCTAGTCATCATATATCGACCACTATGGCTAAATTTGACATCAGATATGGAAGAGATGATTTCAGAGAAAAATGATCTGTTGCTAGGATCTTCTGGTTCTTCGAACACTGCAGGAAAAGAAGGCAGGCATTTCAGGAGGTAAGTTTGTGTCTATTGGATATAAGACACACCTGAACTATTTTAACATTTTCTCAATAAGCTTTCCACGTTGGGTTACTCTAGATAAAATAACTTTCAAGGGGAAGTTACCATACTCTGAAATATATTATTGTTGTAGCAAGCCAAGGTCAGCTTCTCAATAAATGAATTATTTGCTAATATGAGAAGTCTTCATTCACACATGAAAGATTTCCAGCATCAAACTCAGACCAAATGGCCTTTAACCCTCGGAAGTCTGCAAAAGCCATTCCTGGTGTGACATTTTAGTCACTATTGTTACTCCAGAAAAACATAATTCTAAGATTAATTTTGATTTTAGGCTTTCCATCTGTTCAATACACCCCAGGAATCCCTTAAAAAAGCACAGAGAACTGATTGTTTGCCACGATGTCCCAGCAGCACTCACACTTTGAATGTCTGTCACACAGGGCTGACGCCCTCATGTCACACAGGCGGATGGTGCCTTTACTGCTGCTGTAGACGAAGGTGCTGCAGCTGTTGGGGTGGAACTCTGCAGCTGTGATCACCTCTGTCAGCTCCTCCATGTTGGCAGGCTTGATATCTACAATGTCTGCAGCAGCTCGTTAAGGGATTGTTGCCCCAGTGAAATGGGTTTGGCAGTTTTAGGTGCTCTCAGGCATGGGGGACACAAACCAGGGAGTTAAAATCAGGCCACACAAACCAGTGAGTTAAAATCAGGCCACACAATTTGTCTACAAAGCAAGGTGCTGACATCAAACTCTGTTATCAGTTTCAGGTTAATTCTTACAGCAGCAAAAAGCTGCTTCAGTTTTGCTCCACTCCAGCAGTAATTAATTCTATGCTACAAATTATCCCCCAAGTTTTTCACTTAGAACTAAATTTTGCTTGAATTCTAACTATATTACATTATAAAAGACTACCTTATAAAATGTATTATTTTCTAATAATATACTACATTATATTAGTATGTATGATAGCATTGTATAATTACATTATAAAAGGTAATTGTGCATTAAAAACTTGGCCCACGTGTGGCAGCTCCATCCCTGGAAGTGTCCAAGGCCAGCTGGAGCAACCTGGGATAGTGAAAGTTGTCCTTCCCACCTGGATGAACTTTATCGTTTCCAACCCAAACCATTCCTTCTCCAGAAGCAAAAATCCCTTACAACAACTAGGGAGAAATACCCAGGAGATTAATTCTCTGGCTGTATCCCAAACACTCCTGACGAAAGGAAATAAAATCCACCAGAATTTTCCCATTCCCATCCCCCAGAAGGATACTAAAACTCCTGTCTGTGATTTCTAGGTGCCACAGGTTGATCCGCAGGTCGTCTGCAGACAGGTAGGTTTCATAGTCGCTATTGATGGAGATGGAATTGATGTGATACGTGTGGGCGTTGGCAAATATCCTCCTGGGGCTGGCTTCCACCATGAGGTCCATGGGCCTGAAAACTGGCACCTGCAGCACACACAGCAGGGTGAGCCAAGCCAAACCAAACCAAACCAACCCAACCCTCCTGCAGTGCTCAGCACACAAAATATCACAAACGCGGCTTAAAAGTCAGTATTTCAGCATCACAGAGGTGATGTTGCAGCTCCTCCCTGAGCTGTGGGCTGGGAGAGGAGAAATGAGCTGGTTTTTGGTATCTCAAATGCGGCTTAAGTCAGTATTTCAGCATCACAGAGGTGATGGGGCAGCTCCTCCCTGAGCTGTGGAGAAATGAGCTGATTTTTGGGAGCTACTCACCCGTAGTGTTGTAACTGTAGTAGGATCTCTATACCGTCCATCCTCCTCCTTTAGATTATAACCCTCGGGTCTTTTGTCCCTTTCACTGATTTTCCACAACTTTATTGTTTTATCTGCAATGGAAGAGGCAGAGTTTAAAATGGGAGCTGTGCAGAGACAGCAGGCGTCACTGCTGATGCTTTCCAGCAAGACAAGGCCGCCCACGAGCACCAAAAAAGACAAAAATGCTGCTTGGGGGAAAACAAGATAAAAAGCATTAAAAAAACCTCCTCCACAGTTTGTTCTTTTTATAAGAGTTAGAGCAAGTTTGAGTTAGGACAGGGATTGCTGTGGGTGATTAATGATTAAAGCTCTGACACACACACGAAGGTCCCTGGGCTGGAAAGCAACTCAAGCCAAACTAAATCCCAAATAAATCCCCCATGCTGGGGACACCTGTGCCCAGGGAAGCCACCAGAGCCACATCCCCACATCCCTGCAGTTAAACCCAGCTTGATTCCAACCTTTTGGAGAGGATTACATCAAATCCTAATAGCAAACCTACATAACGACGTGTGCAAGATAAAGTCAGAACGTACCATTTGTAGACAATAAAAACTGAGCAGCATTTTTCTGGGGTAACCACCTAATTTTGTTGATCTTCTCTTCAATTTCTAAACTTTTCAAGTAGTCAAACTCTGGTTCATGGCTTTGAAAGGTACTGTAAACATTGTATTCTCCTCTACTGTGAGACTGGGTTTTGTTCTGGAAAGAGAATTAAATGATTAAGATATGTATGACATGTACATTGGGGTACAACCTGCTTGACTTCACCTGCCAGCCAGGTGAGATGAACATCATCTCTTATTAGAGAAGAAATTTATTAAAGTTTCTACTATTTTGGCTAAGAAAACATTAGAGAAGAGACAGTTTATGCAGCAGCTTAGGTTACCAGAACGTGAATAACATCTCCAGCAAGTTCTCACATTAATTCTGAGCAGCTGAACAAACTAATATTTTTCCTAAATATGTTATTTTAAAAATAAAATAAAATAATAAAAACACTCATAATTCTTTCATCTTTTTTTTTCCACCCTTGCTGTTTAAAGGGAATATTCCTTCCCCTACTACACAGACACACATATGGAAAATCTACTCTGTGAGTACTCAGCTTTCCAGGCACACCATGGAAATCCCACATGGCACCTCTAAATTTATACCAGCAGCTCCACTGTTCTGGTTTATGATCTCCAAGTACCCTGAGAGCTTCTGAATTGCTTAAGAAGCTTTTTCTCCCTCGTTCTAGAAGGGGAAAAAGCTCATCATTGCTGCTGAATACAGCTCTGGCATTGGAGTCACCCCTGCAGTTACCTGTCCAGGTGGAATGCTTGGAAAACTGCAATATTTGCAGGATTCCTCTTTCCAAAAGCTGTGTTTTAGGCATTAATACTGCACTGCACCTTGAATTGCCTCCAGTGGGTGCAGAAAACCAGACCCAGTTCTGCTGCAGTGCTCCCCACACTCACCTGAGGATGTTTCAAGCTGAATTTTGTGCTTTTTTCCTGTCCCACCCACTGAAGATTGCACCACGAGATGCCATTGCTGTGATATGTTCCCGACTGGGGACTTTGCTCCTTCCTTCCCTGCTGTCTCATGTCATCCCTCAGTACCAAAACACACCTGATACAACCCTTGCTGGCCCACATTTGTCACATTCCTTGCATCATTTGCTCGTGCTTCATACCCTGAGAGCTGGAGGGAATTCCTGAGCTTTAAAATAAGCTGGGGAGGGAGGGAGGGAGGGAAAAGGGGGCAAAATGCTTAGAAATCAAATTTGGCACCAGAATTCTGTACCACACCTCTGCCTTGCACTGCTTTTCCCACCCTGGGGAACGGAAAGGACTTTGTTTAAAGCCTCAGGCAGAACTAACAAGTGAAGCTGCATGGAACAGCTTGGAAAGGAAATCTATTGTGCTGTAGGAAATGCCTTAGGAAATTCAGGGAACTTTCCTTCAATTCCAGACTTACCATAACCACTGAGGCTTCAACATTCTCTGTGAGTGTATTCCAGTAAAACTCTACAGGACCAGAATAATATCTAAACCCAGGAATACATCAAACCCATCCTTGCGCTAAAAGCAAAATTTAAACTCTCAGCCTCGTGGTGCCGAAAAAAAGAATTCCAAACAAGGAGAGGTGTTGGCCCAAGTGGCTGATGTTAAATTCCAATTTAGGTAATTGCACTGTGCCTACGCAAATTCCTCCTCAGTTTCTGTGAGCTGCAGGATTCACTTCCTGCCTGGCGCTGAGCTGATGTCACCGGCTGCCACATTCCAGCCCGGAGGTGGCAGCAGTTTGGCAGTGGGTGAAGCCACCCGGCTTTGCTGAGCTCTTCACTCAGCCCTTGTCACTGTTTCCCCTCCTGCAGGTGTGGTCTGCAAAGATCTCCAGCGCAGTGCACAGAAATCCAAACAAAATCCTTGTATTTTAGACACTTTCATGTATAAAACCTGCTCTAGATAGTTGTTTGTAGGAATAAATAATTACCAGGGAATTCAATCCCTAAACGCAAATCGTTCCCTAAACACAGAGAAGCCAAATGATGCCAAAAACAATTCAGTGGAGTTTTGTCTGACAGCCCAGGTGGCTCTTGCCTGGATCCTAAGGGTGTGATTTTGGGTAATGCACCAAAAACCACGGAGTCATCTCAGCACAGCTCACCTGGGAGCAGCAAGGAGCTGCTGCAGCTCTAAGCTACATTAGAGAGCTCTTAGAGGCATCAAGCTACAAATCAAGAGATAGAAAATAACAAACAAATAGAAAGGGAACAACAAAAAGCCACCAAACATGTCTGGAGTTGGTGCCAGGCAGCCCCACTAGATGTCCCCACTGACCGAGGAGCTGCTGGCACAGGGCTGCTGCCTCTCCCAGGAGCTCCTCGCTCTGGGAACCTGGAATTCCCCAGCTCTGGGGGTTTTGCCATGGAATCTGAAGGAAAGACTAGACAAAACATACCACTGATGTTTCTAGGCAGTGAGGTGACAATCTCCCTGAAATCCCCTCTGCCTGAAATCCATTCTAAGCACAGCAACTCGCAGCTCAGCCTTGGTTAAAAATCAGGCACAGCAGCTCAGCTGCCCTGGCTGGCAGGGGGTAAAACCCAAAATCCAAAAAACAAGGATGAAAGGAGAAAAGTTACCTCTGCTAGCAGGATTCTGTGATTTTACCTGATTGATATCAGAGTGGAAAAGGACATCTGAGGTCACAGTCAGACGCTTAAGGGCAACTTTGAATATCCCGAGCTACAGTGAAATCTGAAATCATCATCACAGCCACCAAGAGTCATTGAAAAGAACCAACTGCAGCTCCCTAAAGGGATTTTTGTGCCTTACCCCTTTTTGCTTTTCACTTTCAACCTCCTTCAGACCACAGCTCAAGAGTGTTTAAAATAATTCCTATCAGTGTCACGAAGTTGTCATTACATTTCTTCCCTCTTAAATTTCAGTATTTTAATCACTTCTCTCACAGGCATGCATTTTGTGTAAAGGGTTTTATAAAAATAATGCTCCTGTTTGAAAAAGGGAATGATTAGGAACAGAGAGAACATGAAACGCAGTGTAATTAGACAGCACTCACCTCCTGCTCCTGTTGAAAGATGACAACTCTCCCTCCCTTGTCTCCTGTTGCTAACAACTCTCCAGAATGGTTAAATTCTACTGTAGAAATTATATCCGCTGCGGAACAACAAAAATAAACCCCACAGATTAATCATTCTTCTAAATACCAAGTGGCCAAAAAAGCCACGATGGAAAAAAAAGAAAAACATTTTTAAAAAATCATGCTTTATTTAAAGGATATTTATAAAATGCAAGTAGAAGTTTCTTCCAAAAAAGAGCAATATTTTTTAAAAAATTTTTCATTTGACATTTGAAAAGCAGTTATAGATCACCAGATCAGAGCTACAATCTCAGTGTTGTGCATTACTTTATTCTTAAAGGTTTAATATCAGTAGCTTCTTAGAACCAATTTTTCTCCTCTGACTTTACTTTAGATAACATAGACTGTGCCAGCACAGATTTCTCTGTGTACATCCATATTCCCACCTTTATTTTCTCAATTATTCCTAATGGATGATTTAGATACAATCATCATCCACATGACCTCAAAGCACCTTCTATTTTTAAAGATTCAGTACACATTTAACAACTTAAAGGCAAAAGGTATCAGGGGAGAAAAGTTCAGACACCTCAATGTCTAAGGAATGCAAGGAACAAACAGCTGCAGAAAATTAGGAAAAATCCTCAACAGTCTCCAAAAAACCTGCGGATCTCTTCGGGATGAGGAAGGTTTACATTACCACAATTGTTTTTAGAGGGAGTGCTAAAATTAAATTGTGAATGTCCACTGACAACAACAGTAATCCCTAATATCAAACGGAGCTGTTCACACAGCAAAAAGGACAAATTACAACTTCACCTCAAACCCACCCATTCACATTTCCAGAAGCACCAATGTCCCTTGGACTCTCAATCACAAACCAAACCATTTTTCAACCACCCCATTGCAGTGCATCTCTAGAAATCTAATTTTCTGCAGAATAAACTACCTGACAGTTTTACATACACAAATGTCAAGGCCGTTTCACTTCCACACCAGTCAAATGTAGATATACAATTTTTACTTTTCCATACAAAGCACTCCAACAGGAAAAGACCTTAAAAAGTTACCAATTGATTGAAGAAAAACATCTCTCAGCAGTGAGAATTACTCAGAATAATTACTGTTGTGAAAAACACTGAGAGGCTGAACAAACTCTGAACCTCGAAACTGTCAAGACAATACAGCAAATTATCAGCAGATCTAATGAGTCCAGGTATGTGGGAAGAGAAAGAAAAAACTGCCTTAGAAATCTCATATATCCATCTCAGAACAGATGGGTAAATTCATCAAAGTACTTATTTGGTGAAAGTCACAGAAAAGTTTTACGAGGTCAGAAACCTTATGATTAGAACAGGCAGCAACAACAGCCAGAAAAGCCTTAAATGAAGGATAAAAATCTCCATTTTCTTAGGTCTGATGATGATATAAATTGTATTTACTAATAACACAAATATCACACAGCAGAAAGATAACCACTTTCCTGTAGATCCCAGACATTCTCGCTTTCTGCATTTATTTTCATTTTCTGGAGAATCCAAGCTCTCCCCCCAGTGATCTCCAAGCTGATCTGCTGCTTTGTCACAACCCAGCTTTCAGCAGCCACATCCCACACCTCCAGGGAGCCCAGCAGGCTCAGGCAGTGGTGACAAGGTAGTGACACCACGCAGATCATTCCAAGTACTTGGATCAATTTGAAATTAAAACCAAATACATTCCTTAGCGGCGATCGCAACGGGAAGATATGAATGAGTTTTAAAACTCAAGATACATCGATAAATCTAAATGTGCTTTCAACGGTGTAATCTTGGATTGTTCCCTTCCCAAGGACGAAACAAAATGTGCCAAAACAGTGACAGAAATAATGATTTCTGCTTAAGTAATCCCAAAGCAGGGCTGAGGTGCAGGTTTTACACGGAGAGAGCGAACAAGAAGTTGTACACCAAACCCAGGAACTCCCCGTTCGAAATTCCACATTCCCATCCCTTGGCCAAAGGAGAAGCTGGACATCAGGTGGTGACCTGGGGGGATTTAAAGGTGTTGGAGAGCTGACAGGGGGAGCATTGCATCCTCCCCAGTGCCTGGATTTGTGTGTGGATTCTCATCTGTGTTAACACCCTCCTTGCCAAAAAAGATCATCGATCTCATCCTTCTCTTTTCCACTGGTGACTGCAATTCCAGATGATTTCAGCACCACAGTGGAGAATCCCCAGCCCTGGAGAATCCCCAGCCCCGGAGCATCCCCAGCCCTGCTGTTTTCCCTCCCGTCCCTAGGTGGGAGCCTGCAAGCACAGAGCTGGGAAATGGGCTTTTCCCAGAGCCAGGAGCACAGGGAGAATATTTCAGGGAGCAGCAGATGTGCCCTGCTGGCACCACACCGATGGCTGCTGGAAACAGGATGCATTTCCATGCCCTCTCCTCCCAGCACAGAGATAAACAACCACGGAGCCCTTATCTGATACCCAAACCCCTGCCAGCCACAGCGTTATCTGCTGGCACACCTGGAGATCACATTTGTCTTCTCCTCAGGCATCTCAGGACATCTGTGACACCAAGGTGCAGAGTGACACTGGGAGTGCTGAGGGTTTCAAGCACACAGGATGAAGATATGATTGTGACAGAGACAAAAATCAGGACAGCAAGGTGCACCTGCATTCCTGCACCTGTAGCAGGTTTCTCCCTCTTGCATAACTAGGGACAGAGTTCAGAGTTATTACAGCATTTGCAAGGATTTCTTTGCACAGATCTACACGTTTGTCCTTCAGTTCCACTAAACAGCCCTTCACAAACACTTCCTGGTGTGGAAACGCTCCTGAGGCTGCTAAATGCTTTCAAATAATGGTTTTCAGTGACCTGAAAGCGAAGGGGTGGTGGGGTGGGAATCACCTGCACAGCCTGAAATCCATTTAGGAGGGAAAATGTTCTGCAGCAGGCCGAGCAAAACGCTGTGGAAACACAGAGCTGTATCCCCACCTCAGAGAAATAAAACTCTACAGCCAAAGCAAGCCACTGATGCTAAAAATCTCAAGCTAAAGACAGTTTTTGGTCCCTGACCCGTGGAGACAGAGCAGAGTCTGCTTTCCCTGGAGCCATGCAAAGGTCCAGACAGCTCTCCCAGACCCAGCAGCTGCAATCTGGCCAAGGTTTCCTTTGCTTCTGCACATCATCTTTATTTTCACAGCCTGCTCGATGTTTTTTATGTCTTGCTTCAATGAGACATCTTCACTTTTTAAGTGTTCCAACAAAAATCAGAACCACCAGCGAGGTCTGGACACTTTCACTGGATTCAAGCATGAATTCTTCCATGGTAGGCATGGAGACAAAAGCCTGAGGAGCCAAAGGAATCAAAACAAGCTTTTGGCTTTGACAAGGAATAGGAAAAGGGGAAAGACACATCTCAAAGCTTTGGGTGAGGCTCTGAGGCCACTGGAAAGAGAACCATTTCAAATGAAGAAAAGGCAGAATAATAAAGGAATCAACAGATCTCAAATGCCTTTTTTCCCTGTTAAAAGTCTAAAAGGTTTCCCTGTTAAAATGTTTGCAACAGGAAAAATCCAGTGACAAATATTTAAAGACATTTTCACACCTTGGTGGCCTTGGATGTATTGCAGTGATGGCAGAACCACACAGGCACTGCCACCATCAAGTTTTCTGAAACATCACAAAAAGGGTTGTGCTGAAGTGTTACCGCTGCCCAAATATCCATGGAAAAAGGGGAATAAACCAGCTTCATCAATCCAAACCAGCACAAGAAAACTGTAATCCAATGACTCCATTCCAGAAGGCCCATCACAAACCTGAAAAGCAATTCTGTATTAAATTTGTTGCCAATAATAGAATAAAGGGGATTTTATTAGTAGAGAAGAGGCTATCTATTTTAATGTTCCATGAACTTTATATAAACTCTGCTTAGAAAACATGCTTGGTAGGCAAAACATGTCACCTACTCTGCAGCAGCGAGTCAATCATGGCAGGAACAAAGAGAGTCTTTATTCCACCAGACCCAAAAGGTTTCTGTGCAAGTTTTTGGAATCACGTTGATGGGCTGCCTAAGCAGAGAGCAAGTAAATCAGAGTGTTTACACAAGTGGAGCGATCTCCTGATGTTTCCAAGGACTGAACAAAGAATTGTAGCGTTTAAAAAGCGTTTTAAAATTCTTTAGAAAGCGTTTATACACTTTCCCAGTGGCTCAGAACAGTTTCTGGAATTTTCCAGAGGAGCAACTCAAACAAATCTTGTCCATAACGCAGAGCAGATTATTTACAGGTTGGCAATTCTGTGCTGAGGAGTGAAAAAACAATTCACTGGCCTAATGTGGAGCCACTGCCTCAGTTTATCAACCTGGAAAAGCTATTTGGATCAAACTGAACATCAATCATTCCAGGGATACTTCAGAAACCACCTCGAAAGGGAAACATTAAGAAACCAACTTTTAGGATTAGTATTAAAATCCAACAAAGCTCAAACACCCTCCAACTGAGGAAGCAGCAGGAGGAATGGAGGAACATTGTGAGAGATAAAGCTAGTGAAATATTTGGATTTGCTGCACAATTGCTGAGCATACCTGAGCCATTCTCCCTAGAGAGCAGAGCATCTGTCCAGGAGAACCTGCAGACCTGAAGTGTCTGGAAATCACTTGTGGGTTGTTTGGTCCTTTCCAATCCAGGGTGATGCAAAACCTCCCTGCTTCGAACTACTGAACAGATGCAACTTCCAGAAACTCCAGCTCAAGTCACAGCTAATGACAGAAAATTGTGGCTTTGGATTGGACTTTCTTGTTCCCAGTAATGGTTTTGTTTTGGATTTATGTACTTCATTGTTGAGAAAAAAAAAAACAAAAAGCAAACAATGAAAGACACCGGAGAGAAAACAAAAGCTCTTCCAAGGCTTCAAATATTTTAAGCAGCTCCACAATGCACTGAGTCATCCCACCAACACCCCATTGTTTGTGATTTGGATTTACTACATTTATCCAGAGCCCTGATATATTGTGCATTAATCTCTGAAGGTAGATAGTGAGGTGTTAATCCCAGAGTGAACAGGAAGGCTGTTTAAATAAGATTAGGAAGGGTTGACCACACATTTCTGTCTGCAGAGCAGAGCTCCCAGCACAGCTCCACGCTCAGGGAAAGAGTAAGAGAGCAAAATGCCATGCACTGCTCAGTGCTGGTGGTATAAAAGAAAACCCTCTCTGCATTCCAGCCTCATCCCTAATTTATGTCTGTGGGGAGGGGGAAGGGAACACAAGGATTGTGAGCTCTAAAGTTACCATGACCAGTTTTACTATTGACTTCATTTCCCTCTTCTCCATTCACTTGCAGCAGTGATTCCCTGCATTCATTCCGTCTCCCCGAAGTGACTAGGCAACAAATCCAAAGGCAGCTGGGAGAAGGCATTCCTACTGTTCAGTTTACTGCTTGAGACTCGTTCCACAAGTCCTTTAAATAGATCTCTTCTCTGCTAGAGAGGGCATTAAAAATATATTAATTCCTTAAAATACTGGGACGGGAAGAAATGAGTGTGGAAATGGAGGAGCCAGAAAGGGGTTATTGCCCTTGTGGTAAAAATCCTCCCTCTGTGCTGTGCTGCCAGAGCCAGCTGGTTCCTTGCTCTCTCCCAAGCAGCAGCCCTGGAATCCTGCAGCACACAAAGCTGCCCTCCTTGCCGGGGAGGGGAATTTGTCTGATGGCCAGCTCGGTGCTGCTGGCCCTGCCAGGGGCAGACACAAACAGCAGACACACACACACACGGCAGCCCAGCGTGCAGCTCCAGCAGACAGTCGTTAGGCTGGCTCAGTTGGCTTCTGCAGACCTGGGAGCTGAAGAGAGAGGAGGATTTACAGCGAGTGCCCTGGCTGCACGGTCACTCCAAGGGCTCCAGGCCCTGCCAGGCTGGAAATGGAAAACATGATCATGACGAAGTCGTTGTTTCCCTGCTGATGCTGAGAGCATTTCGTGCTGTCTGGGGAAGAGCTCAGGGCTGAACTCTCCCAGTCCTAACTCCATCCCCACCTATGTGTAACAGACACAAGACAGTGTCCAAGCAGGGAATGCACATAGAACTTCACAGCAAAAATTACTTGCCAAAGTAAAATAATCAAACACAAACCTTGTCAAGTAGGCCTAAACCACCATAACTTCACTCTATTTCCTGGACTCACTGATATTCCCATTTGTTTTCTTTTATTCACTCTTTCTTCTCCCTTTCCTTCTCCAACTTTGCCAATCTTTGGGAAGAGATACGCTAGCTCAGCAATGAGCTCAACCTTGGGTTAGAAAGGCAGAGTGATTTACCCATTATTATTAGTATTACTACACATTGAATTTGTAACTTTCTATTTAGCTCCCTAACATAAAAGCTGGATTCCCCTTGATTAAGCTTTTCCTGTCACTTCCTAAGTCACACTGAGATGCCCCATGCCTGCCCTGCTCACTGCGGGCTCCAGGTAAGCAGGGCTCAGTGTGCCACATCCTCCTGAGATCACTTTCGTGCTGTCAAACCCATGTACCAGCAGTGACAGCAAGAACACTCTGCCATCAGCAGCCTTCAGAAGCAGGAGCTGGAATTCAGTCAGGTTTTTCTAATGGGAGGAGGAACTGGAGGCAAGGGAAGGAACCAATACTCCAAAACTCCACAGGATTTAGGTGTATTAGGATGGATAAGAACCTACAGCTGCATTTCTAACACATTCTCAGATAGCCTGGAGATAATGCAACTTCATTCTCCAGTACAAAACAACGTTATTTTGGTGATTTTGCAAATCCAGGCAAATAACTTTTGTTAAGCCTCATCACTTCCTAGAAAACACACCAGCAAACTTCCATCCCCTCCCACTGCAGGAGCAGAGGCACCAACCCTAATCTTGTTGCTGTTAGTTTTATGTAAGGCCACAATGTTCCTCAATAGCTTTAGTGGGCTCCGTGCTGGGAGCAGAACAACTCCAAATCCATCTGTCCCACTCACCACGAGCTGCTCCTCCCTGCAAAGCCCAGCGAGGAGAGATGGCACTGGAAGTGAGGAACAGGATTATCATGGAAGTGACTCTCTAAAGCTTTTACAAGTTGTGTTAGGAGCAAATAAGTGCTTTACAAGATAATAGTAAAGCAGGGAACGGAATCACTATCTGTTAATCTCTCATCTGGAAGAGCAGCTTCTTATGCATCCAGAGATCTTTATGTGATCTCAAGTCAACTGTGGCATCACAGTAACCTCCTCATTTAAACAGAAATCATGGAAAGGGAAATCCACGTTCAACATTACATTCCAAGTCTGAGTTGGAGAGGCAGCAGCACACTGAACGTTTTAACTCTTACTGCTGCACCTCACTGGGCAACAGCTTCACTATCTCCACTCAGGGCAAGTTTCCACCACCAAATTTACCATTATTTTCCCTCACAGTCCATTTTTAGTCCAAGGCAAGAGACCAATAAACAAATGTGCAAAACCAGCAACTCTCAGCAGCAGCAGAAATCTCTACAGGGAACATTTATAATCATCTTCAACAGACACTGCCACCACCTCAAGCCTCTGTGAACCACCCCAAATGTGTTTTAGTTCTACTAAACTATTTGTATTATGCTAAGCTAAGAGTTCATTGAGACTGAGCTGAAGGCAGTAAATGAGCAAATTTGGTGTGGGGGAAAGCACAGAACACACCCAGGGGCAAACACACCTCCAGCCAGCACAGCTGGATTTGCAAAGGCCACCGAGGCCACACCCGAAGTGCCAATGAACTGCACTTGTGTGGGCAGAGAATCCAGAGCTCCCACCTGCAAGGGCAGAGTGTGGCTTTGCTGGAACAGAAAGGAAACTGATTTAAAGCTCAGACCGTCGCCTTCCTGCCTCCATCTATAGTAGGAAGCTCAAGTCTCCAGGACAGGGGACTCGAGACACCTGTGGCGGCAGGGAAAACCAGAGGGGACAAAGTCAAAGCACTCTGAAAACAGATGTGGCAGACACTGATGTGTCCCTGCTCCATACCTAAAAATGACATTAAAGTGCCCTGAAATGTTCTCTTTGCGAAAAGAAAGCATTCACGCTGAAAAATAGCGCCGTGAGCTTTGGGAAGGAACTTTTACAGCTGAAATTGATTTAAAGCTGTGATTGACTGTGCAGTACCTGTACCAAGCTCACTGTGACCACTGGGCTGTGGGTTTTATTCTGCTCACTGGCACTGCACTCTGTAACTGCTTTTATGCCAACTTCACTGAAAACCTACAGAAGAAAAAACCCTTTAGGACTAGGATTTGTTAGCTGGGAACAGCCCTGAACTGGCCCCTTGAAACAATTTCATCTGATGAGAGAATTACATAGTTTTGGTGTTTTTAACCCCGGAATAAGTTATTAGTAAGTGTTTCAAAAATTACTGTGAAAAATCCTCTCCTACTCAACTCTCAACAACAGCAGACAGAAGAACGTTCTCTCTATACAAACAAATGCAAAGCTGTTTGGTTTCTGGATAGAAACCATTAACCCTCATCACCCTGATTAATTACTTTCTATTTTTAAACCTTAGGACATTACTGCAGTTCCTTTCAGAACACATGCACAGGAAACCAACAGGCAAATTCCCTCCTTCCACCAAGTGAAAGAGTAAAACAGAATGACTTGAGTTCAAAAGATGCTGCAAATTAGAGTTTCCAATGCCTGCCTTGCTCCTAAGGTGGACATGATCTAGCTGGGAGAACAGAGGAAATCACAGCCAGTCTGATCACTTTCAGAGAAGCAGGAAAATAAATACATTTACAACAGAACAGACAAATAAACACCCCAAAAAACTCCTGCTGACTGGGCTGCTCACCCCCAGGCACTCTGTATTTAGCAGGTAAGGGTTAATTGGGCTCCAGCATCAGTTGATGTGAAAAATAAAACACCCCGGATTCAGCAAAACAGGACTTGTGGCCCTCAGTGCAATTCCAAGCCCTTTGGGAGCTGCCTCCACCTCTGAGCTGTATTTTACAAGTACAGTCCTTCCCACCCTGGAATTGAGGAGTTTTTGTGTCTGAAGATTCTTCAGAGCTCCAGGAGATTGCTGCTGTCCCAGGAACTCCACGCAAAGCAGGGGACCTTACTCAAGGCAGAGCCATTTTTCAGCTCAACACGAGCTGCATCAGCCTGAAAATACCTCAAACTCAATAATAAGGGATTATTTAATACCTGACAAGGATTCCCTCGAGGCTCTAAAGGCATCCTCTGCCTGGAAACCACAAACAGCAGTTACAGCACTCGGTGAAAGGCAGATCAGCTGAGGCACCACTGCATTATTTCATTTTATCCAAGTCAAGAAACCTCCAAGTTTGCACTCGAGTAACAAACATCATTAGGAAGGCAACAACTAAGTCAACTCCTACTTCAAATCTTCATTAAATAGGTGTAGAGTTTTCCCCCAAAACAATACCCTAAATAATCTATTCAAACAGGGATCCCACCTTCCACTGGCACTGCTAACGTATTTAGGAAGATACAAGTGGAACCTTTTACTGGGGACAAAGTGATGAGCGTTTAGTTCACATCTCTTAACAAACACGCTTCCCAAACTCAACTATTCCTCCAAATATGACAGGAAGTGCCTATTTGCTTTTCCTATTCACAGTAATTCAGGTCTATTGTTGGCTGAAACAAAGGTCTCTCAACCTGCATCAGCCGTTCCCAGGACATTTGACACCAGTTTATTAATATCATAAACAGGAGAGGCCTGAGTGGCAGAAATCCAGCGCCACTGCTGGTGCCCAGCTGAAAGGAGGCTGAGTGTCTCACAGGTTGTGGAGCTACAACATTTATCCAGGAAGGAGCAGTTAAAGGTCACAGCTTCTCCTTGAGCCTCTTCTTTGCAGCAATATTACAGAAAAATAATAATAATTTTTTTTTAAAGGGCTCAATCTGTCCACAAGCTTTTCTCTCCATTACAGAAAAATAATTTTTTTTTTTTTTTTAAAGAGCTCAATCTGGCCACAAGCTCTCCTCTCCTTCTAAGCAGAATTGTTCTGCTTTTAAACAAAAAAAGTAATCAACAGCAAATCCAGCGTTTCAGTGTTTTTAAATGCCAGGCAGCCGTTTGATGGAAAAGCTACCGTGGGGTTCAGTTTTCTAACATCACAAAATTCAGCTGCTGAGAGCTTCCAGCTTCTGAAGCTTAAATCTATTTTCAGGTGGGGAAGAGGAAAAGAAGAGTGTCCCTCCTACTGAAGATGTGTCACACTCAGTGCTGCATCAATCCCCTTTCAATTGCAGTGAAAACTCCTCTTCACTCACAGTTCAGGATTACCAAAAAAAGCCTGGGAACAGCAGTTATCCAGAGGTTGGATAACACCATGATCAGAGGCTAAGAACCCCTAGCTCTCCATGAGAGAGGATGGGCTTGATGGGAAATAGGAGAACAACCCCAGAAACATATATAAAATATATAAAAAGAAATTATATAAAACATCCTACCTAAGCGACATCTGCGTCAAAAACCTAAATGCATTGTAATTGTTCATTTCAGCAATGAAACTCTACCTAAAAGCAAATTTCTTTTATCTCCAAGAGAAAACTTAGCTAAAAGGCAAAAATACGAAATTTATGGTTTGAAGGGGGACCGGCAGTGTCAGAGTCCTCTGCTTCTACAGTTTAGAATAAAGATAAAAAATTAGGTATTACTGCAACACAGATAATTTGGCTAAATGACAGAATTCCAAGCTTTCCTCTGAATTTTCCCATTTCAACCACACATTATCATTTTAAACAGAGTAGCTGCACTAAATGCAACACACAATCCTTACCAGTTGTGTTCCTTCCAGGACCACAGCCAGAGAAACCTACACCGATTTCTGAAAGCGAGATGACAGAACGGTTTAGTTATATTTGTATTGTGCAGAATTTAGTTTGGGAGTCACTCATCATTTCTGTCCTTTGTACAACTGCATACACATCATACATATCTAATTACAGGGGAACAAAATTAACTCCAGCAGCAACCAACTCCATGCCCACAACTGCTTCATCTGAGATCCCCTCAGGTGCCTGAATGTTCTGTCACTATCACTCAAAACTGGCACTTGTTGAGCAATAGGAGAATTGAGACTAAAAAAAATTATAAATAACAGATTTGATTATTTTTTTCCCAACACAGCCTGGTTTTAATACTCTGCTACATGAATGTTCCAACATATTTTCTGCCTGCAGAGCTTTCATTTACAACTTACCATTAATAAAGCTGCAGCAAAACTGCCTATCTAATTTCCAAGGGGGTAACAACTCAGTTTTAGCACTGCTGAAGACAAAAAATTCACGTTTACTGATTTTCCAGAATAAACTTCATGCCGAAACAGAGAAATTCAGTGTCTATTTCTGACATTTGTGAGCTGTAGAAAACATCCCTGCTGACCTGGAGATAAAGCACATCCTGCGAATCTATAAAGATTCAGGAGACCCCAACTCCATCTCAAGCTCCGTGAAAAACCTGAGAAAAACTCCGAGCTAAGTCACAGCTCATCCTCTCCAGGCTCCTCAGGATTTATCCATAATGCTCACACAAGTGCTCCGTAATTCTCCTAAGACACGCTTTGAAATGCAACTTATACACAGCAGAAGGATTCCCCAAAATGCATTGAAAGTATTTGAGTGAGTCTTATTGAAGCTTTAAAGCTTTATTTCTCCTCCCTGTGATAAATATGTTGGCAATGGATCTGTTTTCCAAGCCCAGGCTAATTACCCCTCGGTAGCAGAAGTGCTTTGCTGGAGTGCTGAGCTGCTTTATTTATACTTCCATTTTCTTAGGGAGCTGCTCTCACTGTGCCTACAAGGAATGAAAAAGAATGTTCGTGAAATAAATTAAAAAAAAAAAAAAAGCTCAACAAGCTCAGAAATACCATCTAGGCCTTCAAAAAGAAAAGGGTGGCAGCAGTGAAGTGTTACCACCGAGATGGAGAGGGATTATTGACAAGGGCCTGGAGGGACAGGACAGGAGGGAATGGGGTCAAACTGAAAGAGAGTAGGTCAGAATTCCTCCCTGGGAGGGTGGGAAGGGCTGGGATGGAATTCCCAGAGGAGCTGTGCTGCCCCTGGATCCCTGGAGTGTCCAAGGCCAGGCTGGAGCAGCCTGGGATGGTGGAAGGGATGATCATCCCTGGAATGGGGTGATCTTTAAGGTCCTTTCCAACCCAAACCACTGCAGAATTCTGTAATTCCAGCTTCCCCCCAGTTATCAGCACAAAGTCAGTGCCCAGAGCTGATTTCCATCCCAGCCCCACACCCACCGGGCAGGTAACTCCTTCCCCAGAGGTGACTTTGAGCATTCTGCACAAAGCCACCCAGGGCTGTGGGCAGTGAAGCTCTCAGAGATCTTTCTGAGATGCTCAGAGGCCACAGCTGAAGGTGTTTAATGAACATCCAGGAGGAGCAGGATGAGAGGTTTGCACTGAGAGAACTTCCTAACGAGCTCCTGTGGGGCTGGCAGTGATTCCCTCCTCGCTCTGCCTCATGCTGATAAACACATTTGCCATCATAACCAGAGGACACTCCAGAGTCTCCACTCAGAGCAGGGATTGCTCAAATGCCAAGTTATTTTTGTGCTTTGATTGCCTTTAAAAGGGGATTTTTTTTTTCTTAAAAAAAAAAAAAAAATTATGAGCAACAGGACTAGCAGAGAATCAGCCCTGTGACCCAGGCAGAACACAGAAGTATTTATTCACCTCTTTTCTAATTCACAGAATGTTTACAAGTTTCTCCTCAAGACTACAAATTACTCCAGACAGCTCACACCAATTATAACTGAATATTCTATAAAATATTGCTGTATTACTTACTCAACAGGGTGCTTACCTACACTGCCCATTTTGTAGTGCAGGGATTAATTCACATAACAAACATCCAATCAGTAAAAATTTTGGATGTCTTTTCAATGAAAGAACAAACCATTTTAATTTCAAGCTGTATTTACTTGAACCATAACCTAACGCTTAGTCATTACCTAATAGCTTTTATCTAAAAACACCCCAAAAGAAAACCTGCTTGCTTCTGTTTATATCTATTCATTTTTATTATCCTTTTTTTTTCCTACGCTCAAGACAGGTGAGCATAGGAACTCATGAGTCCTTTGAACTAATTTGATTGGTAATTATCTAGTTTTTAATTCCTGCTGACAGGAATTGAACTGTAACCCTACAGAAAAACCCCTCACATCCACCACAACATCTTCCCAAAAGTACACCCTAATAACAGCCTCAACAGTCCCTCAGCAGACCTCACTTCAGATCTCTTCAGGGTTTGTTTGTGTTCCCAAGTAGTACAGAGCTATTTATGGAAAAATCTCTGCTGGAATCACAGCCAGAATTTCAATAGGCTGCACGGCACAGTGCAGCCAGGGGTTGCTGTTCTGTTTGCAAATAACAATATATTTGGAAATAACATACTGGGCCATTGTTCTGCACGTCGAGAACAGAAGCCTTCAGGCAATGCCTTGCTTGTCACTGAGAAAGCTCCAGACAGAGCTCTGCAATTGCCTCATTTTCTCTTTTTTTTTTTTTTTTGCTGAGGCCAATCCAAAACACATACTGCAGGTTAAAAATTAGTAGTAGCGTTATGACAGAAAAATATAATACTTTGGCGATGCTTTTCAGAATTAGAGCTCTGTGACTCGGTGAGCATTCCTGTTGCAGGTATTAAAAAAAAACCCAACTCTTCAAAACTCCCCTGCTGTTTCAGACTCTTCTCACACATTCTCTGACCAAAGGATTTTATTTCAGGTGCAAAAGCTCAATGCAAACATTCGGAGGTTTTTCATCTGGGCGTGCAGAACGCAGGAGGCTGTTGTGGCTCAGACAATGAGCCAAGTGCCTCCTTCTAAGCAAGGCAAATGAAATCAGAAATTCCTCCTGCCCACCAGCAAGGAGGGAGGGCAGGAGGGAGGCAGGGCTGCTCTCCAGCTGAATTGCAGGCAGCCTGCCGGGGAGCACAGGGCCTGTGAAGGTCACAAGTACAACTGAAGTTTCCAGCAGAGATAAATACACAGCTCTGGGAAGTGACTGGAGAATCAAAATTTCCAATTACTTCCCTCACTCTGGTCACACTCACTCAGCTATCAGTTCCTTCTAATACCTAATGCATCTTTTGTAGCACTTGGAACCTTTAAAGAGTAATTTTTCTTTGCCCAGTTGCCTTTTATTTTTTTTTTCCCCCCACTTGGCAAGTGTTTTCCTGTGTTTCTATTCTGGCCCAAGCATACATGCCTCAGCTCCTTTAAAAAAAAAAATCCTTATTAAACAGAAGCCAATGCTAATTTCTGGCCTGGACTTTGAGATTCCTAACACATGGAATCTTGACAACCCTAAGGCATATTTATAACACCTCTTAAAATCATATATATAGTCTACTAATCTGAGCAAAATACCAAGCCTTATTTATAAGTGTTTGTTTTAAATACATCTATTTATAGATCAGGACCTTTTCTTGGGTTTTGGAAGAGTTGCATAACAGATACATAGATATGTACAACATATATAAACAGATTATATATATGTTTTATATAAAAAAAGGTAGAGAGTGTCTTGCTAGAGTTACTGTCCTGCAAGGATCTCAAAGATCATGACAAAAAACTATCAAAGGTTTTGGAACTTCATTTTAGGAAACACCAGCCAGGCCTCACAAGCAGAGAAAATAAAGCAGGGAAGGGTTAAAGTGACTCAGAGAAAACATTCTCTGATGATTACTTTCAGTTATCTCCATTTCTAGTCTTCCATCAGTCTTCCCCACCATCCCCTGGGATAATTAAATTGAAATTTCAACTTTCAAGATGGTAAAAGAGTAAAAACAGCTCTGAAAGAGACAACCTCAGACCAAAGACCCTGATTAGAGCAAACATGGATTGGAAGGTGCCAAACAACTGCCAGTTTAGTGCAGCACAAAACTGCTGGAAAAAGGATTTCAATGTACACATGAACAAGTTTGTTGATGCCAATTCAGGACCAGCAGAATGATGAGAATCCCCCAGAAAATGGCAGATGTTTGGTATTCCCAAGCCTGGGATGAGATCCCTCAGGTCACAAGGAGGAAAAGCTCCAGGCAGCCAGGAACCTCCCCACGTGCAGAATATCTCCAAGTGGTTTTGTTTTGTTTTAAACGCTCTTTGTGTTCCTCCTGCCCTTTCCTCTGAGGCATCAACACAAACGGGCCGGGCTGAGCACAGCAAGGCTCCTGCTGCAGGAACACAGCCCTGCTGCTCCCCAGAGCAGTGAACACCTCCAGAAGGGCCTGGGAGGAAATGGAAGAGATGGATGCTTCTCTAGCACACACAGAAAAAGGGGGAAGGTTTAGATAAAAACAAACAAAATCGGAATGATGATATGAAGCTGCGGGAAGAACTGACTGAGGAAAGGCAGAAGGATTAAATAGGAAGTTTTAAACTTTTGGGTAAAAAGCCATTCCTGCCAGTTGTACATTCCAGTAAAACAGCTTATGAATGTTTCACTGTTACCTCTATAAATGTGATTATTTCCTCACTGCTGGGCTATGTAATGAACAAGGCTTCAACTGCTGTTTGTTCATACTGATCTATGAGAAGAAATGTCCTAAAATACCTATCTCAGTGCACAGAAATAGAGTTTTCACATGAAAGGCAGACCATGAACAAGCAGATATCAACTGTAAACGTGAGAAAGAAGAGGCTGAATTGCTCACAATTCCAGTTTCACATGATGCCTCAGAACCATTAGCAACTCTCCAAGAGAAGCAATCCATCCTTTCACCTCTCCTCCCCTTCCTGTAGCTCCTATCCCACCACAAACATTTGTTAACAGTTGGACTAATCAAGTCTGGAGAAGCTGATGCAGAATAAAATTAATCCAGAATGAGCCCTAGCCATGTAATTTTCATTTAGGTGGTTTCCCCCAGTGACCACCCTGGAGCTCAGGGATCACCTGAAGAGGCACAAGGAAGGACATTTCTCTCGGGAGCAGCAGCTACTTAAGTGACAATAAACCTACAGCCAGGCTGGGATGGAATCTGAATTCTAATTCCTCTTCTCACACCAAGGTCACACTTCAAAACAAGCCAAAGTGGGTAATTATTAAAAAAACAATCCAAGTTTTTCTTTATTATCTCCAGTATTCCTATATATAATTCCCTACACAATGCACCAAGAACAGTAGCAGAAAAGTCAGGGCTTTGTTATAAAATTCCATTGGAGAATAGTTCAGGAACTCTCAAACAAGTGTCTTTGAGAGTAATTACATTTTTGTCATTATATTGTCTACTGGGTCAATTCACTTCCGAGTTATCTGAAAATAAAGCAAGACCTTCAGACTACATTTATAAGCACAAACACAGCTCATGACTTCTCAAATCATCATTGAACAACACCACAAAGGCCAGCTAAAATCACTGCTTCAAGGATCAAAGAATGGTCACTGAAATACTTTCTACAGTCATCAGAAAAAAGGGGAAAATATGATTATTGGCATTCAGCAAACAAGAATACGTTAGAAATTACTCTGTATTTTAAATAAGCAACTATAATATGAAGTCTCAATTACCTTAACTGTTCCTGAATACATGCAATTATCTTTTCTCAAGTTCTCAAAATCAGAGTGCCAACTGCGTGTGCTCGGAGATCACATTATTCCCAGAGCATTAATTTAAGAACTGCAATTGAAAATGCAAAGAGAAACATTTCCACACAAAATGTATTCTATATACTTGGGGGGAAAAAAAAAAAAATCAATCTTTCTTGCAATATAACTCTTTTAAACCCTCTTTTTCCTGACCCTAAAATTTTCTTCCCAAATTAGATGCAAGCAGAACTGCCTCAGGGGCTTCACATGTGACCTAAATCTGCTGGTTCTCTTCATGGTGCTATCACTTGTGGATCGCTGAGAGGAAAATACATTTCGATAAAGAATGCCTGACCAAATTAATAACTTCTCCTCCAGTGCCTAACAAAAGAGTGATAACTTAGCAGAGGGGAGGGAGAAGCTTCCAGCCACTTCTGTTTCTCTCACTGAATTCCAGTCGTGCACAGAAGCCTCAAATAATTGTTTTCAGTAATATCAGCTCACAGCAGCAGAACCTGAAGGTGGTTTTTCATTTTCAAGGCAAATTAACAACCCAAACCCTTGCAGCCACTAAAGGCCAAGGCAGGAGCAGCCTGATGGAGCTCTGTGCCACAGCAGGCCTAGGGAAGCCAGAATTAGCGCTATATTGAATTATATAAATATACCAAATGCTGTATAAAAATAATTATAGAAATCATTAATAAGTGCACACACACTTATCAAGAGTTTACCTCTTTAGACTCTTTTTCATGCTTTCCCCATTTTCAAAGGCACAGAAGGAGGACAATGTCCTTGCTACTTGCAGTTTAGTGACACACTAACCTTCCCAAAGCAGCATTTAGCTGGTGTGTGTTGCAAGAGCATAACTGAGCTGTGGCAATATAACAAAGCTATAATTACATGTGTTCCACTCCAGTTTAAAGCCTGGAAAACTGTCCTGACATTGTTATTTTGACTGCCAGAGCTACCACTGCTTCTTGAATGAGATTACTCCAAATTGGCTTGCATCAATAAATACTTCCTGCATTTATCTGCTTTCATTTTCATTGGAACAGGGTAACTGTCGCCTCTGTTCACATTCACAACCTCAACCTCAAGCTAAGCCAAGGCTTTTTACTCCTTTCAGTCATTTCTTTGAAAGTGCCAACCTCAGTTTCACGTGATCACTGAACGCGGACTTGTTCTGCTAAACTTTTCGCTCCACACTAAAAATACTGTAGACACAGTTAGGGTGCTGCACACTATAGGGCATTGAAAACATGAAAAAAAAGGCCTGAAAAATACCCTTAAGGCAGTTATTAAAACATATAATGAAATTACTGTGGGAGCACAGTGTTTCCTCCAGATGAAAGGACAAACTGGAGCCTTAACTCGGTACCATCAGTAATTGATATTTTTGCTGCAAGAGGAGCACACAGAGCAGATTTAATTGCATGCACATTTTAACAGCAGCTAAAACAAAGGCAGCCTAATTCTACAGCATTTAATGCGAGACAATACAGCAGTTTAGGTGAAGATGAAACCCCAAACAAGGGATCCATTTTTCAAATCATATTAAGAATGATAAGACACAATAAGAGAAGATTATCATTTGTCAGATTATCTTTTTAAAGTGCTTTGCAGTAAAGCAATCAGCAATAATCCACCTCCCATTTAAGTGGTATTATTTCCTACAACTACTTCAAAGAAACTGAACTGCACTGATATTAACAAGCTGGTTTTACTAACAGATCTTGTAACAACACCGAACAAATCTCATTTCCACAGGCTGCTTGTGTGGACACAGCAGAAAACCCACTCTGTGTGTACTAAAAACAATCCACAGAATAATTCTGACACTGTAATTTTATCGCTGGCCTGCAGATAGCACACGTCCAAAGTATGGATCTCCAACAGCAAAGGTTTAAAGTCCTTTTCAGCAGCTGATTTTACCCTTCATAGCAGCACAGCACTCAGAGATCAATCAGGGTCTTGCACCGCCTGTGCATAAAGTCCTACAGAGACACCAATCCTCTTCCAGGGTTCCTCCTGTTCCTCTGAGCCACTTGATCACTCTCCACACTCTGCTGCCATAAGCACATGCACAGCTCTGAGAATCACATCAGGGTTCAGCTCAGCCGAAAAAGAATCCAGCGAAAAAAACACGGTTTTACCGATTTTTCAGCTGGATCAGCTTCCCCAACAAGTTCGCTGTGCGCTGAGGTGAGCAGCCGTGCCAGCAGAGTGGGAAGGAGTGCCTCTTTCAGCAGAAATGCTGCCAAACATGGAGCTGTGGCCTAAATAGGCAAGTCAGGGAGAACAGAAAGAAGGGGGAAAAAAAAAACCCCCAACAGGCAGACAGTGCGGCTTGGAGAACCCAGCTCCTAACTCTTCCTTCATCTCTGCATCCACTGGGAGTTTTATTCTTCATTTTAGCTCTTCCAAAACACATTCTGTGAAGCTACAGCTACAGCAGAGCCCCTTTCCTAGGGTAGGAATAGCCTAACCAGAAGGATTTAGGTAGCACCCTTAAAACTGAAAGCTAAGAAGTTTCACAAAGCTGATCCAGGGCTGTAATCCACAGGATTGCTGCTGCTAGCTCAACTTGCACTGGTGTGTGCTGTGCAGTCTGATGGCCTGATCACTCCAGCACTGCATTTCCACCACAAAAGCCTTTTGACAAGCAATTTTTAATTTAAGACACAGATTCCAAGAACAGCCAAGCCTCACAGAAGGGACAGAACAATCCCTGACTGACAAGCTGAAGTGCCCCAGCTCCCAAAGCCATGCAAGAGAGAGGACTGAATTACTTCTGGGGAGCTGAACAGCCCCTGCCTATTTCTCTGCCTGCTAAATGCCCTTTGTTTTGGGGCACTGCACACTTTAAATGCACACTCTAGTCCATCCAGAGCAGCAGTTCCTAGAACACAGTAGCCTATTTCTCTCTCTAGATACAGACAGTCATTCTCCAAACAGCTGAAGAGCTCAAATACAGAAGCAGACTCAGGAATACAGAACAGGATGATAATTTTTTTTTTTGTTTTTTCCTCATCTACAGCGTATTTCAAACTACCTCTTAAAAACCAAACTATTACTAGGCCTTGCTCCTTGTAACTGCTGTTACTTCATGAGCATACAGAACATAACCACAGCCCTCAAAAGCCCAAATTAGCTTCCCTCCCACAACTATATCCCAATCTTTCCTCAGCAATATTATCGCAACCTCACTGTCACTCTTTTTCTCTGAGAATTTTTCCTCCCCTCATATTCCATCAATCTTCATTTATAAAAAAAAAGCCCAGATTGTGGTAAACTGCTTTTTTATAGCCATCCTCATTCCTGCCTTTCTGTTTACTCAGAAATAACACTTTTCATGCATTCAAGACAAACTACCACAGCTGAAGCAACATCGGTCCCCATTGTCGCTCGGCAATTCTAAAATCTGTCAAAAACAAGCCTCAAACTACACTTGACAGACATAACACACCTAGAACCAAACGCAGAAAGCACTCCTGAACAAGGGAAATGCCCAATTTTGTTTCAATCTTTGACCACACACACAAGCTGGGGACAGAATTTCATCTGTTCATCATCTCCAGTCTAAAGCAGACACAGCCGTGTTTGGCTCTGAGAGGAAGCATGAAGGAAGTCACAGATAATTAACAAAGCAATGGTTAAGCATTAAAATCAAGTCAGTAATTAGCACCCACAGCAGATATTCGGGTGCTTCTTTCAGGGGCAATTTGGGCACGAAAGGGTCAAACAACTTGCCCACGATGGGCAGTAATCATCAGGGTTAAAGCTTAGGATTTCAGTTCCTGGCTGCCAGCCTTGGAGCTGGACTCTCAGACTTTTACCTATCTCTGAATTACACCTGGAAGAACATTCAGATAGAGCAGCTTGACTCTTCTTCTGCCGAGCAATTAAACAAATTGGACTTAATTTGTTCTGAAGTACAAACTCATTCCATTAAGCAAGTGTGGAGTTTTCAGAGACAGTTTAAACTCACAATTCTTAGCTGCTCCCAACTGCAGTTGCTATTATGCCACATTTTGGAGAAGAGCAAAAGAGTAAAACCAACAAAACTGTTGCTGAAAATCTTTGTAATCTTTTTCTATAATCATTCCCATAAAGGAAACTTCCACTGAGAAAACACTGGAGTATTTCTGGACAATTAAATCTGACTTGCACTGAAACTGTGATGGTACAAAAGAAAGAAATCAGTGCATTACGGACACTTTTGATAAGCCGATCACTGAACTTATGACAAACAAGAACTCTGTGTTCTCCACCCCACAAATCCTGTCTAACCCTCTCCAGAGAACATGGAACAAGTTGAACATTGCAGCTCTGAGCTCCAGCAAGACAAGTATGAAAGCAAGAAAGGAGGAAAACTATTTCAGAAACAGAGGAAGCACAAACTACAACAACCTCTGGCCTGATACAACGGGCTGCTAAATCACTAAAAGGCAAACTTCTGCCATCAATTAAAAGTAAGGCCCCGAATTATAATGAGGATGACACTGAGATTTCAATTTCTAACCTGATTTCTGTGCTTAACTGTGATCTGACACTGCCAGGCCACAGCTTACAAACAAGGATAAATTCCATACATACCAAGGGAAGAGAGGCTTTTGCTGTTCCTCACATTCTCAGCAGAAGAGCTTTGCCACAGCAGCGACCCAGGCAGGCCCCAAACACAAATTCAGCGCCATCTCTCCCCAAGCTTTAGTGACAATTTCCCCTCCTTTCCCTTACATGTCACACCCATCCATCAAACAGCGCTTGGAAAGCCAGAAAATTAAAAACTGTGTATCAGAGTTCATGTTTCAGCCACCAAAGCCACCAAATATCGACTTTGTAACAACCAGCAGAGCCCAAGTATCTAAAGAATTGCAGGTGATACACGTGATGGGAAGGCTGGAGGTCAGCTCTGACCTTAAATACATTGGAAGCTGCATAATAGCATTCTTGAGAGGCTTTTTAAAGTTGCTACACCTGTTACTGTATTCAAAGTGTTATTCTCTGAAATGTTCCACTCATCGGCCTGCTCTATAGACAGCACTGCAGGGAGATCCCTGGGTTTGTATTCCACTGATTAATACAATCAAATAAAGTTGGGTTTTTTTTTGTTTTCACTGCTTTAGCTCAGTTCCAGTCAGCCTTCCAACGTAAATATTGCAACACTGAGTTACCAACAGGAAAAAAACAGAAAGCGAAACTCCCGTTTCTCGCAGGTTTGTTTTCTTCACTTTGTTTTCAGTGAAGTTTCAGCATTCCACACCAAGCTGGTATTTAGGATTCGAGCTCTGCAGCCATTCAAAGGACACAACTCCACAGCCTTGAAGTCCTGTACACAAGTTGGTTCTGTGCTCACCACAGGCATGATTGGAGCCCAGACCTGTTCTCTGGCAGACCACAGTGCTTAAAGAGTCATTACAGCTTCAGCCAGCAAGATTTCCTTGAGCTTTCACCACAGCCCTGCCCCAAGAACGCAGATGGAAAGGAAGGGGATGAAAAAGATCCCCAGACTGCACTTGGACCCACTGTGAAGTTGTCATTGGATATTCCAAAAGACCAGAAGCTGCTCCAGTTGGTGCCAGAACCACACAAGGCTCCACGTTCATGAAAGTGAACTTTAAGGCCAGAAACATTGCTAATAAATGGGAAAATTAAACATTATTAACCTTCCGAACAGTCACAGCTAGATACTGTGGTGCATAACAAGAAATCTGCTCTCACCAACTTCCAGTATGGATTGTGGGAGCCAAATACATGGAAGAAAAGAAAATTTCAGCTCAACAAAGTAATCACAATGAAGTATAACATCACGAATACTTAGGACCTCACTGCAGGCAGCTCAGTTTCACAGCATCCTGCAGTATATCACACTTTGTATCTCCAGACTCATCCTGCCTCAGGTATAGCTGACAACGAAACAAAATTTCTCTTCCCTCTTTGGGAACAAGACCAGAAGGCTACACTGTCCATAAAATGAAAAATGGACATTCTAACAATGTTTTGGAAACTCACCTGAAACTGAAGCCACTCAATTCCCCCGAGGGCTTCCCTGAACTCCACCCCAGCACTCCGTGCAGCTCAGCATGGCAAGGAACCTTTCGTAACACCGAGGGCAACACTTCAAACAGCTCAGTCTGCCCTTCCTTCCTATTTCCTCACTTCTGCATTTCCAGACCCCTGCAAAGGCCACTTTTCTGTACATATAAACATGTTTATTACTATTACAGCCATATCAACATGGCTATTTTAATGAAGAATTATTTCCAAGCAGCACAACTTCACCACAACTTCTTCAGCACTTATCCTTAATTAATGATTTAGTTTCATATGTAAATGAAACAAGGGTTACAGAATTTAAAAATCCGTCGCAGAAAAATTATGCCACATTTAACAGCACTTTTGAGTTCCAGCTTTAAAATGTACTTCCTGAAGAGTTTCAAATTAAACTTGAAATCGTTACAGCGTTCTCATTTCCAAAAAACATCTTTCAGCTTGCAAATGACAACAGCCTTTGACAGTGAGTGCATCGTTTGCAACGTGCTGCAGCTCATAAATAAAAACAACTCAGTTATGTTTACTCTGATCTTTTCTTTTGGCCTTTGGAAGCTAATTTGAACCACATGTCAAGCGGGGAAATAATGCAAACTGTAGTTACTGCTTTTCTAAATATAACATTAATCTCACTTGTACGGCAGAGCATTCAAGATATGCAAAAAAAGAAAAAAAATCCCAGGAATTACATAAGTGACAAGGCCAACTGCTTGCAAAAGAAAACTTTTAACTCCTGATCTTACAGCCTGCTTTGTGCAAATGGGACTTTATGGCCAAAGAAATTCAGAAGTTGGGGGGATTTTTCCTCAAGAGCGATCACAGGATAGATTCTGTTCTCCAACACAGAGAAAATCCAAGATTTTCTTGGACACACAAATCCTAAATCCAAGGGGAGGAAAAAAAACCTGTACAGTTTTTGCAGTGACAATCAGAGGCAGCCATCTTAGTGTAAGATGACACTTGTCACTGCCAGCTTGGAAAAGTTTTAGACAATTTCCAGTATCATTTCAAACCCAAACTGCCTCTTTACATAATAAGTAGGCATGCATCAATATTCAGATTTCTTCCTCCCCTTGTTAGCAGGAGCTGGAAAGATTAGGACAATTACTTTATCTAGTACTTAGATCTTCAAAGAGCACAAATATTAATTAATTCTCACAACACCTCCTTGTGGAATGCACGTATCACATCCCCCATTTTGCAGATTAAGAAAAAACACAGAAGCCGAGTGGCAGAAAAATCTTAACAATCTTAGAAAACAATTCCAGAAAACATAGTTAGGAAGCTTGAACTTTTTTACAAGAGTGCTGAATTATCCTCTCAAACCACAGCTTAAACCTGAGTCTGGGTATGGGAATGCACATGAAATGTCCTTTTGCTTTGCTCAACACACACAGCAGCACTGAGATATTTCACTGATCGCATCCCCACCTCCCCACCTAAGGGACGGTTAAAAAGTCAGCAAACAGTAAAAAAATATCACTCTTACCTTCTGCTACATCATCATCTACAGCGCCTTTCACCTGAGAAAAACACCACTGAATGTCATTTCCTCCTCCAGCTCCTAAAAAAATGAAAACAATTCAATCAAAAACGAGCCCCCCCCAGAGCAGCAGCGAGCACACAATGGTTCCAGACTGCACATTTCAGAGCCTGTGCACGCCCACTTCCTCAGCAGTGCTGAGGCACAATCACACACCACCCTCCCTCCCTCCCCACCTTTTTCCTTTGGATATTGTTTTTGTCAGCCTTCAATGCAGCGTTGGTCAAAAACAGGGAAGCACAAGCAGTGTGAAAGCTTCTCTCACCCAAAGCTCGCCGGACTAAGCACCATTAACTACGAATTTAAAATTCAAGTGCACCGACCGATGTGTTTCACACGAAGCTTCTTCCTACTCGAGCAGTCAGAACCCTCTAAACACACACACACGCAAACAACTTAAATACAAACTACCAAAACCGTGCATTTTCGGAAAATTTCAGATCTCCCACCCAGTACAAACCAAGCACACGATCCATCTCCTCCTTCCTCAAACCCACTGCGCCGACCCTACGCGCTCAAGGCTAAAGGAAAAGAATTTTACCACAATTTTAGAGTCTCTTCGCAGAAGTAACGAAAGCAATTACCAGCCTGAAAAAAGACAAAAAGCAGCAAATCCGAGCAGAAAAGCAAACAAGCAATTGGAGGGGAACAAGTTCTACTACCGTAGAAAACGGATCGGAGAGAAAACTTCAGGAACATTACTGCCTCGGCGGAAGGCAGTGATTCATTTGAACCCTGCCACCAAAACACACACCAAAAAATCACCACCCATTTCTTTTGCATTGCATTCTGAGCAAATCACTGCAGGGCTGAGGACATACAGGAAGAGACAGAAATGGGCTTGCCTCGGTTGGTTGGTTTTTTTCCTCTCTTTTTTTTTTTTCCCCTCCCCACCGAAAGCCACTGTCAAAATGGAACTTTTCCTCCACGCAACTCAAACTGGCTGAGCAACAGATGGCATTTACACATTAATCCCGAGCTCTGGTAGGGCTTTGGGGATAACAAAGAATACAGGAGAGACTCTCCCCAAGTTAAGGGGGGGAAAAAAAAAAAAAAAAAGTCGAAGAGAAGGAAATCGGAAGCCTGAAAAAAGTCCTTCCAGAAAAGACGAAGCGTCTCAGAATGAGAAGTGCTGGAATAGAGAACAGTTTGCATTTTTTTGCTGGCTTTAAATTCTTCCCTGAAGGATTACAGACATCCAAGCTGCAGAACCTGAGAAGGTGAAGGCAAGCAACAGCACCCATTTATGCAGGAGATGGAAAAACACCTTTTTTTCCCCCCCATCTCTCTACCATTCCCCAAAAATCCTACAACCCATTTTCCTTCCTCTCTCCAACCTCTTCATTCGTCATTTAGCAGCTGGCACCATGGAAGCACTTAAAAGGAGACAGCTTGGAGAGAACCACTGCTCCTGCTACTCCGAGCTCAAATCCTCTTTTCCATACAATTCACTTGAACCAAGTTGGCACTTTTTTCCCCCCACGACTAAAACGGCAAGAGGAGGGTGGAGCGTGTGCATATGGTGTAGGGGGGAAAGGCAAAGCACAAGCCTCACAAAGCCTCCCATGCTCTGCTCCTCCACATGCAAAGCACTGAAAAGACAATTCGTGTGCAGAGGAGGGGGATGAATAAATTTCCAAACGAAGAAATCGCACGGGAAAGTAAGAGGGAAGATCTCCCTTGTGCACGCACACTTCCAGCCTACCGACGGCACTTCGGGATGCAAAATGGGGAGCAAGCAGTGGAAGGAATGGGAAAGAACACCCAGCGAGAGCTGCGCTGTTTAATTACACCCTGTGCCAAATTTCACTGGCATTTGCAGATGCTCAGAGGCTGCTGCTCCCTACGGAAGGGTGCGACTGCACTCTGGACACACCGCCTGCACCTGGAACCTCTCCGTGCAGGCAGCGCTTCGGGGAAAAAACCACAGCACCGACCCCAAAGCCTCCGGGGGGAAACTCTCTACCAGAGCGTGTAGCGACAGGACGAGGGGAAATGGGTTTGAACGGAGAGAGAGTGGGTTGAGGTGCGATATCGGGAAGGAACCCAGGCTGGGGAGGCCCTGGCACAGGTTGGCTGCCCCATCGCTGGAAGTGCCCAAGGCCAGGCTGGACAGGCTTGGAGCAAGCTGGGAAGGAGGAAGGTGTCCCTGCCCATGGCAGGGGGTGGCACCGGGTGATCCTTAAGGTCCTTTCCCACCCAAACCATCCCACGATCCTCCGAGACGGCAGCAGACCCACCCTGCCTGCAAGCTCCTCAACTCCAAAACACACCACTTCCCCCTCCACCTTGC
>VZRM01005889.1:205556-220763 GCA_013397955.1 Grantiella picta | reverse complement strand
TCAGCCCGGCATCGCCCACCGTCAGGCCCGCCGCGCTCCGCTGTCCCCCGGGCTCCCTGCAGGAAGAGCTTCCTCCCTCGCGGAGCTCTCTCCCCGCAGCCTCGCCCTTCGTGGAATGGAATATCCTGAGCTGGAAGGACCCACATGGTCACGGATCCAGCCCCTGGCCCTGCACTGATTCCCCAAAATCCCACCCTGAGAGCGATGTCCAAACGCTCCAAACCTGCCAGAGCTCCAGGAATCTCACTATTCCCTGGCGGGCTCGTTCAGTGCCCACCACCCTCTGCGGGAAGAACATCTCCCTGATAATCCCTTCATGTCTCTCAGTGCATCTCCCCCTCACTTGTACTTTGCTTTTGGGGTTTTTTTTCCCCTCTCTATGCTTCTTTGCTCCCTTCTGCCATTTCCCCGTGCAGCAGCAGCAGCAGCCACACATAACCTGTTTGCTGCGCATTTCCCACCCCTTTGGATGCTTCCCACAACGGCCAGGGCTCAGGCTCTGATTTCACTCCCTTCTCATTGCAATTCCCTGCATACAACCAGCCATGCTCCTGAGCCATTTTTAGCCTCCATCCACCTTTCACACTGACAGCCAGCAAGATCCACAAAGAAAGGCTCCCAGCCGAGCCCAGCCTGGCTCAGATCCCGCTGGCTCGGCGAGGATCCAGGCTCCTTTTTAGCTCGCTGGGTCCCAGTTACAGCCTCAGCTGTAGTTTAACTGCAGCACTGGGGTAATGGATTCAGTACAATCTATTTAAGATCTTGTGGAAGTCATCAGTTTTCCCTTCGCAGATGTTTGTGCAAACATTTTCTTCTCGGGCTGGGTAGATCTTGCTAATCCAGATTTCGCTCCGAGATTCGTGAGCTCATCCTGCAAACCCAACGCTGCCACAAACTTGAAATGTGACTTGGAACAAGCCTCCAAAGCCATCCCGTACACTGATTTTTTGCATTTCCAGCTCTAAACACCTAAGAGGCTGCTTTTATAAACGAAAAGACCGTGGAATTGCTGGTCTAGCCCAGCACAAAACAGCTGTGGGAACTGAACACCACTAATGAACACAAACACTCCCACCAGAAAGCCACAACTGGCCCAAATTACAGGCTGTTTCAAAATGCAGATTTATCTCTACATCCCTGATAAAGAATTGCACAGGCAAATAAATCAATCTTGGAAAGAACAATACCATTTGAAACAGAATAAACATGTATGGGATGTAATAAAGAATTGCAACTCACCCGAGTTTGGAAATATCTGCAACCAAGTGTTTGGCTTAGGCCGTTTTGAGAGCAATCCAAAAACCTAAAAACAAAAACACTGCAAGTTTGGAAACAATCCCAACGAAGACAAACTCCCTGGTCCCAAACACCCAGGTCCACATTTCCCAGACCTGAAGAGAAAATTCATTCAATTCTACAAATCTGTGGCCGTGTTTACTTGATACCAAATTCATCATGAAAGCTGGCATTCCTCTCTCTTCAGAATTCTTCAAAAATACTTTTTCAATCTAAGCAGAATCGTCCTGCAACTGTTTAGCAGGTAAATTTGCAATTCTAATCCAATTCATCCATTGGCTTCTGTATGATTAATGCAGAATTTGTCCTCATCGAAGAGTAAGTATTGGTTCAAGAACTTTTGTTGCTAAAAAAATTTAAATACGGCAAAGAGACCTGCAATTAGCTCTGTAATATAAATTAATGAAGCTTTAGCACCTACCTTATAATTAAAATAAAATCCCTCTCATAAAAGATTTAATATCATGGTGCCAGGAGGATGGATTGTACCTCCAAATTTCAGGGTTTTGTTGTGAACTAACTGAGCTACAGAATATAATGGAGCCTAATAAATAAATAACATTAAATCACAGCCAGGGTAATTAGTGAGACATCTGGGGAACCACAACCTTTGCCTGGGCGTTCACTTGCTTGGTAATTCAGAGTGTTCACACCACGAAGGGTTGGTGCAAATTAGGCAGAGCCTGTCCCACAGCCCTGATTCAAAGTTTGTGAGCACAAAACTTGGATTTCACTGGAGCTTGAGCATTTGTTGAGCTGCTCTGGGGAGCTGGTAACTGTATTATGTCAAATTTACCCACAACCACCAACTGCACAAAGCTTTAATGAGTATTTATCTGCTCCAATCATGCTTTAATGACTAATTCTTACTCTACACACAGGTGAAGGACACCTCTGGGAAGTGGGAGGGATTTATAGGAACAAGGACTCACAAAACAGCATTTTTGGATATATTTGCTGCAAAATTTGTCAGAGAACTACATGAAGAGCAGTCAGTTCACAGCAGCCTAGACCAGGAGCTGCGGAAGTTAGAACAACCTAAAAATCAAAGTGTAGCACATGACTGGCAGCCAATAAATATATATATTCATGTCAAATGACTGATCAAACAGCTGAGGCTCCAAAGAAGAGCACTATCAGCGACTCATTCTGTATCTGCTTTAGTTTCCCAGTAATTTGACCTGTTAGACAAGACTGTAATGAATTACAACAATTCAGTTTAGAAGTAAAGGGAGCAATTATCACCAGAACTATCGCTGGAATTTAGTAATAGCTGAGCCATCTGAGGCCATGTGCAGGTTAACATCGGGGCAGAGCGATTCCCTCCTCTCTGTACTTCATTCTGTTCAGCTTCAAGCATCTCTCTGAGAGGTTTCCATTGTGTTTTTGCAGAGCATTGCAGAGAATCACAGCCTTAACCCCTAAAAAATGTTTGCTAACGTTCCTCCCCACTCCCCCACTCTTAATTCCACACAAACAGCCATTATCAAACCCGTGCTGAGTCACAGCTCGGCGCTGCTGCAGGAGAGCTGAACAAAAGGTCAGGCAGCCCCTGGTTCTGCAAGGAGTCTCACTCAGGTGAGTTACCTGTGCGACAAGTCCCAACCCATCCTCTGCAGCTCTCAGCCAGCCCTGCTCAGGCAGCTGAATTCCTGCTGTTGGTGGTGTCAGCTGCCAGCCCAGGGCAGCTCCTGTGGGCGCTCAGAGCTTCCATGGGCTTTTTCTGACCCCAATTCACCTCAGCCAGGTTCCACCTGCAGAGCCTCGGCTGGCAGTGGTCAGAATTTCTAAGATGAACCAGAAGGTTAAACAAAAGTTTAAGCATTTCCAGTTCCTGCCTCGCTGTGCCTTAAACCCAAATGCTATAAAGATATTTATTGTGCTCTTTGTCACTGGGGCAGTTCCAAAATCACTTGGCTTTATTTTTGGAAAGGGAAAAACTGAAGTTTCTTCCACGACTGAGCAGCTGTACTGTGGGGGAAATCATGGAAGAGTTTGGGTTGGAAGGAAACCTTAAAGATCATCTAGTTCCGCCCCACTGGGCATAAAATATCATCTGATCAGTTAGCCAAAATATCATCTGGGCAGTTTAGTTGAAGTCTTACCAATGATGAAAAGCAGAGGAGGATCATTTATATCTTTCAGTTCACTTTGCAGCTGCTGTGAATTTTCTACAGAGCCAATTGCCCAAAAAAACCCCAACCCAAAATCCATCCAGTGGTTCTGGAATTGAGTGCCCCAAACTATTCCTCTTCAAGCAAACTTCTGCCGTGGAAACTCACTAATTCTGGTATAAGCACTTTGTATCATCCCAAAACTGTTAAAGTTCAGTGGATTAAAACTCTATTCTTACAAGAGAAACCCTCAGCATTTTTTTTTCCTCATAAATTATTAAGACTTTTATTCTTAACTTTAGCCTGGTGCAAGCAAACAGAAGAGCTAATTAGGCTTGGAAAAAAATTCATTCGTTCATTAAAAGTAGTAGTTTGCAAGACAGGTTTAAAACCAGTTTCAAATTTGATCAGTTTAGAGCAGGGCTAAGAGTCAGTTATTGAAATCATAATTTGCAACACATCACTTTAATTGATTATTTAAGCACATTTTGTCGAGGATTTATGCACCTGAATTTTATTTGAAAGCAAGAAAAATACAGGCAAAGATAAAGGGAAAACAAAGCTTCTGGAAAAGAAGGGAAAAGATATTAGAGGTAGTCAGGAAGCACCTGTCTGGAGGGAGAAAAATAAGTGTTTTCCAGTGTTTTTCAGTTTGGAGGGCTTGTTCATGAGGGAAGGGATGGCCCAGTATTTTGGGATTAAAAATTAAGACAAGAGGGGTAACTTGAGATTTATAGAAAAATTACACTCTTATTATTTCTATGTATTTTACTTTTGTTTTTTTTAAACAAACTGTAGTTAGTTCTATGGAAGGATGAGCCCAACCAAAAAATGAGAGAACTCTTATGGGAAGCAAATAGTCCTGTTGAAGCTAAGAGTGGAGCCATAGGAGAAGCTAAGAAGTTCTCAAGGTTTAACACTCCCTGAAAAAAGTAGCTACAATTAAAAGTTTGGTTCAGGATAACCTGGCACTTTAAATCTTTCACCTCAGGACAATTCGGACATAACTTGGAACTCTGAAAGCTACAAACAGCAGGGGAAAAAACCAACAACAATAGAAAACCCGAAATGGGAACAATCACCCCAAACTAAGCACCACGAAGACAACAAAAGGCCCTCAAAAAGCGGTTTTATTCTAACAAACGCGATGAAACCCTGAACTACATCGCCAGAAAATCCCTGCAGCACATCCACCACGAGGCACTTTGGAAGCAGATCAGATGAGCTCCTCCTGGGAGCAGGCTAAGTGGAGCTGCTCCCTGCCTGGGGCTGAAGGATGCTTCAGTCCTTCCCAGCCCCAGTTCCACCACCCGACAGAGAAACACATCCTTCAGTTCTTTGTACCAGCGACAGAATCGACCTGCACCAAAACCAATAAACCCATGCTCAGATAGCACTCATAAAGCTGTTAAATTCTCCTTTTTCTATTCAGTTCTCAGAAAGGGGACAATTAACATTTCTCAGACTCTTCGAGATCAATGAAAGGAACGCCACAGAAATGCCAGCCAGGAGAACAAAGGGTTACCTTGGGGGGAAACCCCAGTGCGTGATTCCCAGCTTGCTGTGACAGCATGGTGCATCTCCCAGAGGAGCCTCAGCCATCCCCACCACCTTTAGGCGACTCTGGGAAGGGAGGGGAGGAGCCAGGAAAACCAACTCCAAAGGGCCTGGAGGAGTTTTCATTTGGGATTGGTTGGTTTTGCTTTTTAAACCTTCAAACTCTATACACAGAAAATGTTTGGGGTTTTTTGGATTTAAGGGTTATTGAGGAACAGAAGTGTTCATTTTTCCTCCCTAGTAAACCTACCTAGGTGATCTAAATAAGTGAAAGAAAAGCCTCAGAGAGTTGGATGAAACCTTTTTGCTTCACAGAAGCAGGAAGCTGAAAAGCAAGCATGTTAAAAACACCGATGTCCTTAGGATTTCCCTGTTATTTTTACCAGTGGGCTTTAACATCTACTTCAGGTTCTTACTCAGGCAAAGTGCTTTCATGCATTAATTAAGTTAACAAGCTATTCTCCTGCAGCAGGAGCTGGAGGAATTCCACCTGTGCAGGTGTATTTCGAAAGGAAAACACAAATACAAGCAAGAGCTCAAACTCTGTAGTTATCCTGTGTGTATCACTGAAGCTGCTGGTGCTGAAACACAAATAAAAACCCAGCTGATCTAAAAGGAGCAGGACCAGCTCCTTGGAATTGTGGTTTTGCCCTTTGAAGAGGTCTGTAATTTTAGGAGCGTTTTGCAGGAAGAAGTTAGCTGGTAGCTCTGTGTGGTGCTAGCAGGGAGTGTGAATTTATCATGCCAAGGATCCCACTTTGCCAGAAGAAATGCTCCTGAAAAACCATGGATTGTGGGGAGCGATGGTTAAATATCTCATTTGGAATAAAATGCCCTTTTAGCCTCTGTACTGAGGCATTTTTGCTCTCTGGGCTCTAGACAAGTTCAATCAGCTTGGTGTTTCCAAATTCTCATGGTATTTAAAGGGTGTGAACTCACTGATATCCTAAACCCTGGAATCATAGAAAGACATAACAAATTAAGGTGATATTTTTCTAGGAGCTTATAGTGCTTGACTCCAGGATATAAAAAAATGTGACTTCAAAAACCAAAAAAAAAAAAAAAAAACCAAAAAAAACCAAAGAGGAAAACAAAGGTGTTATCTCTTTAAAACTCTCTTGAGAGTAACTTGCTCTGAGTAGTAACAGTATCACTGTAGTATTGTTCAAGTCAGGTGAGCAAAAACTGACATGTGCAAGTAACTACCATAATTAGTCATTCAATAACTTATTCCTTGGTGTAGGACTTCACTTACCTTTTGGTTTCATTTTTCATTAACAGAAGCACCATATTTTGAGGGTGTTTTTAAAGTGGTTCAAACTTAATCTACCAAACAAGTATATAAATCAAATTTCAAGTATTTGCAGCCGAAACTTTTGCTCTGAAAGGTTCTTTGCTCCCTTTGCTTTGTCCCACAGTTCTTCTGGTCCCAGGTTTGCAAAGGCCTGAAGGTAATGCCAGGAATGAACTGAGAAGGGAAGGAAGGGAGGCCGAAATAGCAGAATGAATTGTTCCATTCACATGGCTTTTCTGCTTGGGAATAAGTTCACATTGTAAACAGGAGAGAGGTGTGGTTTGCAGATCGGACAGGAAATCCTTAGTTCTAATCCTTGCTGTGTTGTTGATTCCCGCGGAGACCTCGAGCAAACGCATTTCATCCCTGGATTTTTAATTGGAAATAAACTGGGGATGACAGCCCTTAACGAGCTCAGAGGAGCAGCTTTTCAGTCAAATATTTCTAACATATTTATACACACTTCGTGGCACTCAGGCTTGAAATCAACTCCCCAAGCTCTGAGGATCGAGCTGGAGTCACCAGGGCACACAGCGGGCTGTGTTTCTCTCACTGGTACCAGTTAAAAACAGATGTTTCCCCGTGGATGGAGGGAAAACTCCCCTTGCCCAGTGAGATTTTCTCTGCTGTTCTTAGTGCACTCTGGGCCTGGTGAAATCCCATCTTTTCCCTTTGGGCTGCAGACCTGTGGGTGAGGCTGTGTTAGGAGGAATTGCCTTTGGAGGAGAGCTCTGTGTCAGAGCATCCTCAGAAGCCTCGGCTCCGTTTGCTGAGCAGAGTGGCAGTGCCCTGTCCCCTGACACCCTAGAGCTACCTGCCTGGCAAGAGTTCAGCCATCCGAGATGGGAAAGGTCCTGGAAGGCGCAGAGGATGGTGCTGGGAATGCTGCAGGAACACCCAGCCTGGAGGCGTGACAGCCCTGCAGGCAGTCGGGGCAGGGATTGGGATTTTTTTAGATTCTCTGCACCGAGGTAAATGATGGTGGAAGTGATGAATCAGACTTACAGTCCTGTCATCCTGCTTTAATCAGGGAGAGCTGCAGTGACAGGGTGTGCTGACAGCAGCGTGGAAAAGATGAAGTCCAGGCTCCTGGAAAGAGTTTCTGCACCTCAGGTTCCTCACTTTTCTTTCTTTCTTCCTCCCTGCTTACAGAGTTTCAGAGCTGCTGAGCACACACAGCTCTGCTAGGCCAGAGGAGTGATGGAAATGTCTCTAGAACTGAGTGACAATTTTCTTCCATCACATAATCAGAGGAGGAAAACGTGCTAAGGAGTTGTCTGTTACTTACCAAACCTTGCTGGCTTTTCACTCGACTGCAAACATTTTGAATTGTCAAAACTGCAGAGCTGTTGCTGAAATTTAGACAACTTTCTCAGTGTTTGTTTGTAATTAGTGGTATTTAAAAACTCATGTCATCCTTGCCCTGTAAAGCTTTGTAAACTAGGCTAAATCCGAAAGACATCTTTGAAAGCCTAAACAGACTTGGTTCTGATTGGTGTATCATTTGTCCTGAGCTTGATAAGATATCCTGAATTTAGCCATGAAGTTTCACATGTGTAGAACTCTATTCTTTTATTGCTGAGTTATAAGAATTGTAGAATCAAAGATTTGTAGAATAGTCTGTGTTGGAAGGGACCTTAAAGCTCATCCAGTGCCACCCCTGCCATGGCAGGGACATCTTCCACTGTCCCAGGGTGCTCCAGCCTGGCCTTGGACACTCCAGGATGGCCTTGGACACTCCAGGGATCCACAGCTTCTCTGGGAATTCCATCCCAGCCCCTCCTCACCCCCCAGGGAGGAATTCCTTCCCAATATCCCATCTAACCCTGCCCTATGGTAGTGGGAAATCATTCCCCCTTGTCCTGTCCCTCCATCCCTTATCAATTGTCTCTCTTCCTGTTTCTTGTAGCTCCTTCAGGCACTGCAAGTCCAGAGTTTGGTAACCCCAAAGCTTCTCCTCTCCAGGCTGAACAATCCCAGCTCTCCTAGCCTTTCCAGCTCCATCCCTGGGATCATCCTGGTGCCTCCTCTGGATTCTATCCAGCAGCTCCAGCTCCTTCCTGTGCTGGGATCAGGCTGGGGCCTCATGAGAGCACAGAATCCACCTGACTGCTGGGAATCTCCCTGCTTAGTCTAAAAGCATCTCCCAGTGTTTGCAGGATCTCTTCTCCCCATGCTTTCCCATTCCTTCTTACGTCTTTTCCACAAATTCCCCTACTTCGCTTCCCCCCCTGCTCAAAACCCAAACCTCTGATCCTCAGAGAAGCAAAACCAGGGCACAAATTCCAGCAAGCCCAGGCATTTTCTCTTCATTTTGTCTGCTCTGCACGAGTTGCTCCGCAGGGAAGGGCCAATCCACGCTGAGGCCAAGGAGCTCCCGTGTGGTTTCCAAGATCAGAGCTCTGATCACTGCATTATGTGCTCGTGCTCCACGCAGCGTCATTCTCAGCTTGGCAAATGGGCAGCTAATTACAAGGCAGCAATGGAAGGCAGGGTTGTTTGTAATTTAGCCTGGTAATGTATCACAGTGTTCCTGCCACGGCCAAGGGCTGCCGTGCCGGAGGAGAAGGTGTCTCTTTCTTTAGGGAGAGCTCTGGTGCATTCAGGGTCTGCTCAGAGGAGCTGTGGAGGGAGAGAGCCTGAGAGACAGGAGAAGGGAAAGCTTTTTAATGTGATGTTTAATTGGCCAAGCCTAGAGACTGTTTAAAAACCCTAGGCAAGAGTAAATCCTGAATTACTCTGCTTATTGACCTTCCCTCCTTTCCCTCTCTGTTCCTTTATCATCTTTGCACTTCACTACCTGGAAGAGAATAAATTTGCTCTTGAGGTTTCCTGTACACTCTGGTTTTGATGTGATCCTGCTTCTTGCTTTGCCCATCAACAGAGCAACCTGGGAAAAAAAGGAAAAATCAATTTATTTTTCAAACCGAAAGTTACTTTATAAAAGACTCCAAGATGGACGGAGGAATAGAAAAGTAAAACTCCTTTACTGACACTTGATTATCAATTTATTTAAACTGAATCAATTTTCACCTGTTCTAGGGCAAACACCTGTGTGCAGAATGCCAGAACCCAGGGATCTTTGAGAAGAGCCATCCCATAAAGCAGGTGGAATTTAGAGTGTGGTCACACAAGGACACAAAATCCAGCTGATGATGCCTGACAAGCTGCCGTAATTAGTGACAGAACATCTGCCCAGCATGCAAAGAGAAATGAGTTCATCCCAGCCACGAGTGCAAGGATTAATTATTAAAAAGTGGTTCAGGTTGACTCCTTTCACTTTGCTTAACAGCAGAGGAGAGTTCTCGTGGAGCTCCAAGCGTTCTATCCACTGGGTAAAGCTGCATTTCTGCAGTGTCATTGCTTTATTTTGTGGTTACTGAGATTAAAAGTAAACTTCTCCCATCTCCATTGCTTCAACCAACATGAGGCTTACATGGTCATACTCTCTGTGTCTACAGATGAATTCCTATTTCTCGATTTCCTCATTTCCTCAATGATCGATTCCAATTCAGTTTTGTTGTAATGGATGTTCCAAGGATATTCAGCTGCTTCCAGCTTCAAGAAAATGCAACAGAATTTTTGCCTGCTCAGTGAGTTTGGGCCTGTTAAACTCCAGAGAATCCACACTGGAAAAGTGGTGTTAAAATGATTTTTTCTGTGGAAAACACCCTAATCCAAGTTTGCATCCTTCTGGGCAGCAGAGAATCCAGCTAGGAGAAATATCCTGGGGACCAGACTCGCTGAGTTCTGCTTCCCCAGCCCTCTCCTCGTGGTGACATTGAATCCAAGGATGAACAGCCCTGATGGACGAAACCACAAGGTTAAAATGAGTCCATTTTTCACATTCCACGTTTCATCACAGTCGCAAGAAGCGATAAGAAAGTGGGTGGCAAATGAGAGCTGCTCTTTGAAAACCCAGAGCTGCTCTCCAGAAAAATCTGAGCCGCGGAAGAGCTCACATAAATATTCAGCGACAGAAAATTATCCTCCTCCTGAAAAGCAAAAGTATTTCTGGTTTGAGGGAAACTATCTTTCCAAAACTGGACCAAACTAGGAATATTTCCCAGAATCTGGAAGTTTCCTGGGGCTCTGGGACACCAAGGAGTTGATCAGTTGTGTTCTCAGGAAGTTCTCAGACCTTCCTGCAGGGATGATGAATCAAAATGTGAAAGTTTAAGGAGCTGCAGTGCTTCAAGTGGAACATTTGGGGCTCAGCAGAACAGTGTTTGAGCAGCCCTCGTCGATATTGTGAGCACAATAATAAGTTTAATCAAACACATTGATGGCAGTGAGGTCATACCATGCCTGGAGACAAAGCTGGTTATAACCTTTTATTTAAAGAAAGGCTGTGATCACTGTGAAATAGTCTAAGGCAAGGTATGGTGATTTAATTTGATTTTTTTCTAGCGAGGGTTTCCCACACATGAGAGGTTCAATTTAAGTTTTGCTCTGCTTGATTCTGCCCAAGTTCTTGAACTTAGCCTGTCACACTGCAAACCAGTGCACTAATTAAATTTGTTGCTGGCCATCATCAGCGAAAACTGAGTGTTTCTCTGTACTTTGCCAAGCAATGACAAAAGGGTTTTGAAAGGCCTTGGTTTTTCACTACGCTAGGAAAAAAAAGTGCATTTCAAGGCTTGGAAAATTTCCTTTCCAAGTGTAAAAATAAAATGTAAAACTTAAGAAATCCTCTCTGCCTGCTCTTACCCAAAACAATGAGGACAGACTCTTTAGGGATGCTCAACAGATTGGTGAGACAACAAAGCTCTTGCTGCAACCAAATCTTTGTTTTACCTGCACCAGGTAAAAATCAGGTCATTTTGAAAGCCAAGCATCCAAACCCCTCTGCAAAGCAGGTTCTTTGAACACATTAATCCCAATTTCAATTTAAAGTACACATAAAAACTTCTGTCCTCAGGACACAGCCACCTGTGAGGAACCACAGCCCTGACACCTTGTCTCTGCTCTCCTGCTCAAAAAAACCCTTTTATTCCATAAGCCACTTCCATTTTCCTGTTTCCTCACATTTTAGCCACGTTTTTGCCCAGAGCTTCCCTCCTTACATCATGTGGGACATTGCAAAAGGAGGCAATTCTCAATTTAAACCTCTATTCCTCCACTGTCCTCTGGGAACAGCGAGGACACCACAGCTCTTCGGCTGTGCCACGAGGAACCAGAGCAGCAGCAGAGCCCGAGAAGCTGCAGAGTTCATTTCCAGACAGATCCTCGCTCTGCCTGCTGCTGCTGCTGCTCTCCCTGGGCAGAGCCAGCTCCAGCAGAGCTGCTGTGAGCAGCTTTGGGTGCAGCAGCACTTCCATCCAGCTGCCAAACCTGCAGCTGCCCGAGGCTGCCTGCTCCTCCCCTGCCGAGCTTTGCCACCCTGAGTGCTCCTGGAGATGCTCCAGAGCCAATTCTCATCCCCTGGGATGAGCACCTCGCTTTTGCTGGGTTTGGAATGGGGTTGGATTTGCCAGGAGTCTGAAATGTGTTCTTGGTGCTGCATGCATAACTGGAGTTGCTGTTTGCTAGGAAAGATCTGAAAGTCTTTTGGATCTATGGATAAAGTAAATTCTGGGTAATATTTTATGGAATATCAGGAAAATCGTAAAAGAGAACAAGATAAAAATGAAGGATATCAGGTTTATGTGAGAGATTAGGATGATTTTCTTGATTTACCTGAAATGGTTTACCCTGTGGAGTCTGAAATGTGTTCTTGCTGCTGCATGGAAAACTGGAATTGCTGTTTGCTAGGAAAGACCTGAAAGCCTTTTGGATCTATGGATAAAATAAATTCTGGGTAATATTTTATGTGATATCAGGAAAATCGTAAAAGAGAACAAGATAAAACCAGCCTAAAATGAAGGATGTCAGGTTTAGATTAGAGATTAGGATGATTTTCTTGATTTTCCTGAAATGATTTACCCTGTGGAGTCTGAAATGTGTTCTTGGTGCTGCATGGATAACTGGAATTGCTGTTTGCTGGGAAAGACCTGAAAGTCTTTTGGATCTTTGCACAAAGTAAATTCTGGGTAATATTTTACAGAATAGCAGGAAAACTGTAAAAGAGAACAAGATAAAACCAGCCTAAAATGAAGGATGTCAGGTTTAGATTAGAGATTAGGATGATTTTCTTGATTTTCCTGAAATGATTTACCCTGTGGAGTCTGAAATGTGTTCTTGGTGCTGCATGGATAACTGGAATTGCTGTTTGCTGGGAAAGACCTGAAAGTCTTTTGGATCTTTGCACAAAGTAAATTCTGGGTAATATTTTACAGAATAGCAGGAAAACTGTAAAAGAGAACAAGATAAAACCAGCCTAAAATGAAGGATGTCATCTTTAGATTAGAGATTAGGATGATTTTCTTGATTTACCTGAAATGGTTTACCCTGCGGAGTCTGAAATGTGTTAATTGAGGATTCATCACCACATTCCTCCAGAAGGGATGGGACATTCCCTGGAGGGGAAAGCAAAACAGGGGATTGGAAAATCCCTGCGAACACCATCCACGGGGTGTTTGCAATGACCAGGGGATTGGAAAATCCCTGCGAACACCATCCACGGGGTGTTTGCAATGACCAGGGGATTGGAAAATCCCTGCAAACACCATCCACAGGACCCAACCTGCCATCCCCAGCTCCCCGAACCTGGGCATGTTTATCCACTGCTGCTCCCTGCCTTGGCAAACGTGCTTTTGGCCAGGAGACAACTCAAACCCAGAGCTCTGCGAGGAGCATTCCAACCCACCAAGGACTCCTGTTGACAGCAGGAATAAACCATCAGACCTTTGTTTTCCCAGGCTCTGATGTTTCCAGGGCTCCTGAAGAGGGTACAGCTATGCTAAATATTGTTCTTCCCCGTTTTATTCTGATCCACACCAACAGAACAATCCAGGCGAGTGTTTTCACTTGTATCATGTCAGAGATCACTCCAGAGTTGAATGTGAAGGTAAAAAAAAACCTCACTGGTCTTGGAACCAAATTTTATTCCCTAGAGATCTGCAATCCCTGTGATTCTGTGGTGGTTTGGAGCTGAAATTGCCCTTTTTGCTTTACAAATTCCAGTTGTATTTATTGTAGGATCTGCTTCCCAGAGCATTGAAATGCAGTTTTGAAACCTGTTTGGTGGAAAAGAGCACAGCATGGATCAAAAAAGAACTCAACCAACACTTTTTCTTTACAAAAATGAAGGGTAAATTCTTAAAAGATTGACAAGGAACTGAAGGGATCTGGATTTTGTCCTCTGTTCTGTTTGACATTTGTTGTGCCAGCTAAGCAAATAATCTCACTTCTTCCTTCCTTTTTTTTTCCTAAAAGAAGGAACAATAATGGTTTCTTTGGACAGATCCATGCATTTGGACATCTTATTGCACTTAGCCTGAATTCTGACTGCTACATGAATAACTGGAATTGCTGTTTGCTGAGAAAGACCTGAAAGTCTTTTAGATCGATGGATAAAGTAAATTCTGGGTAATATTTTGTGTAATAACAGGAAAATTGCAAAAGAAAAGAAGATAAAACCAGCATAAAATGAAGGATGTCAGGTTTAGAGTAGAGATTAGGATGATTTTCTTCCCTGTGAGGGGCTGGGATGGAATTCCCAGAGAAGCTGTGGCTGCCCCTGGATCCCTGGAAGTCCAAGGCCAGGCTGGGATAACCTGGGATGGTTTTTAATGGGATTTAAAATCCCTTCCAACCCAACCCATCCTGGGATTCCACATAAACCTGGCAAACTGAAGGCTTTCCTTAACACAATCCAGCGCAAAACAAAGAAAACACCTCCCTGAAAAACCACCCAGCCATAAAAACCTCTTCAAAACCACCGAAAACACGGAGGAAAACCAAACCATCACCCCTTTAACTGCACACCCCAGGCTGTCGATTTTCCCTTGCCCAGCTGGGAAGGTGTGGAGCTGCCCAGCTCGAGGCTGTGGTGCTGCTGGCCACGGCCAGGGGACACTGCTGGCTTCTTTTTGGCCGCATGAATTCTCCCCTCAATGCTGCCACTGTTTGCAGCTGGACAAAGAGAAGCCTCAGTTGTCCTGGGGAGGATCAAACTCCAGTGGATGAAGGAGGAAAAAGTCCAGAAAGGCACAGCCAAACCCCCATTGTGCTGACAGCCTTGATTCCTCGGTTAATTAAATAGTTAATTAAGCTCAGAGCAGACAGGAGGGTTAATCGCAGGCTGGTTGAGTTTTTTGATTTGTTGCAAGAAATCAAAAATGGATTTATCGTCATCGTTTCTCTGATGAGCTGATCGATGTGACAGTGGCTGCCCTTCCTGGGTGGTGGTGGGAGAGATCCCTGTGCTTTGGGGAGATTATTCAGAGAGGAAAATGGACTGAAATAGGAATGTTTGGGGTCAGTTTTTAATTCGGTGAAATAGCTGAAGAGGGGAGGAGACTATGGAGAAGAGCTTCACTGGGGGAAGTTTTATGAAAGTCACGAAAACAACCAAAAAATCAGATTTTTCTTAAGTTTTGTGAATGTCTAAAGAAAAAATGCAAAGTTTATCTTTTTTTTGGGAAGAATAGGTGCTGTTCGTTAAACTGCTGTGGAAGAGGAGGAAAACCCAGAGAAATCTAAACTAATAAATTTCAGGCCTTTATAGTAAAACTGTTGTCAAAATGAGAGTTTCTGTGCAATTTTCAGTTAAAGATCTCTGTTCCCAATGTGGTTTGTGGAGCAGGGAAAGTCTTGAACCTCCTCTAAAAGGATTGATTCATCCTCTTGCCATTTCCTCCTTATTTTTGGGGATGGAATCAATAAAAACTTGGACCCCAGGCAGTTTCCTCCGGGACATTTCTGCATCAATGTCCCAAAAAAGAGATGAGAAAGGCGAAGCAGGAATTCTGCACCGAGGAAAATCAGCTTCTGCTCCCCCTGTGGGGATGGGGGCTGGAATTTGGCTTTGGAAATGATCTTATAAATAATATAATATAAATA